>JASDQU010737117.1:13787-32440 GCA_032191745.1 Picea mariana | reverse complement strand
CATTTGGATTTGAACTCTCTCCAGTCGCATGAGGCTTCTTCATCATTTTTCGTGGTGCCATCATCTCTAATAAACTGAGTGAGGTTAACTTTTGCAGAGAAAATCCATGAGTTTTTCAAACTGATAAAATATTGCTAATTGCGGAAGGTGAAAATGAATTCAAAATCCAAGTTCTTTTATTCAAATCAGATACATTGATTTTTGTATAGCTTTACTAACGAAAAATTTATTGAATTTAATGGAAATATCTACCTAGCGATCCACACTCCATGTTTGAATCATTACCATTAATTAGTCACAAATTCCATTAATATTCGACGTATTGTGTTTAGGAGTTTTAGATGAGACAGAGTTGGAATTTCCTGAATCCTGAATCCGCGAAAAGTTAATCCCGGGATAGTCACTTTTAAAACCTTAATTTATCATGTTTAAAAAGGTTTGTTAACTTTAAGTGTTTTGGGAGTTCAAACTTCGAGAAATTTTAATGCATCTCGAGAGGGAATTCCTAAAACCCAAACTGCAAAGTGATTGATTATCTGATAATCAATTTTAAGTCTTAATTAATCATATTCAATTTTAATCATTTGGAAAATTCATACTTCAAATATTTTGGGATACAATATAGGATAAACATGCGAATTTCAAACTGCGAAGTCATTTATTATCTCTTGACTATGATTAACTTAATTAATTAAAGTTTAATACTTTAGCATTTTGGTGCTTCAGTGATTTGTGAATTAGCTGTTTGTTATATTCCCGAAGGGTCATCTCCCGTAGCAAGTCATAGATGATGTCATTGTGGATGAAATTTCAAGGAGAGAGAGGTGCCACATGTTACTTGGAATTGTATGAATCTTTATATGAAATTGTCTGAAATGGGTGCCACATGTCAACTCATGTAAGACTCAAAAGGTACACATGTCCTACAACTTGCGTCTTTAAAAGGTATAGGAAAATTGGTGAGCAGACTCCTTCAGGTTTCGGATCTCTGAGGTTTTTATCGTTAATACTTGTCGAAATACCCGAAGCATGGAGCTCTGAGGTGACCATTATATATTTACCTCTTTAAAGTTTAGGTGACTCCAGAACTCTAGGGGCTATTGGGATCGTTTGATCCAATGGGAAAACTCATCAACGATAGACATTGTGCACACGTTATTATTAACTAATCAACAATGAATTGCATTTGAAAATAAAATGTTGTTTACCAAACTTCCACTTCCTTTGGCTAAAACCATATTTTCATTTGGTGAAAATAAAAATCTCAAAAGTTTAGAATTGTATGTGTTCCAACCATCAATGCAGTAGGACCAAATACAAAATATAGAAGTTTTACATGCAGAAGCATAAATAGTGACAACGATCCTCACAACGACTCAAGGAATCATCAAACGTAAAGCTAAGGAAGGTGTCGAGAAGGTGCAGGCCCATGTTACTGCTGACATTGTAGGCCAAATCTTGCAGAAGGAATTAGATGTCAAGGAAAAGGCTGCAACACCAAAGGAAGCCTTCGAAGCATTCATGACGCACTGGAAATAGGACTAAGTGGCTCGGGACGAGCCACAAGTGAGTGTTGGGGGCCTTTTGGAGAGGCATTTTGAATAAGTTTTGGGATCTGCTCCAAAAGGAAGTCGAAGAGTAAAATGTAGTTAGAAGATGGACCAGAGCGCACAAAGGAATAAGACTTCAAGGAGTCAAAGATGACGAAAAAAGGATGCATGATGTAGTAGTGTGCAAAAGGAGGAAAACAATTATAAACCGTTGGATTTTTGCGGGACACTTTGTCCACTTTTGTAACAGGTTTTTTGGGGACAATTTTTCCAATTTTTTAATGGGATTATCCCTATTTCTATGTATAAATATGTAAAATGTTTCTTTGGGATAGGAGGAGGTGTTCAATCTATGAAAACTTTCTAGTGATTTTTGGGTAAGGGAGTCGATCAAAGGAAGAAGTTTGAAGTATGACTAAGGAATGAAATCGCACTGCAGCAGAATGGCTAGGCAGGTTTGGGTGATGTTACTGTTGCATATCTTGTATCACAGTGTGCATTTGTAAGAAAACTATTAATGAATAATATAAGAATCCATTCATTGTGGATGTATCCCAAGTTGGGTGTGTTTATGATTACAACTGTGTGAGACATCCTCCAGGACACAAACCTGGGAGAGAGCCCATGAGTTGGGTGTGCCCATGAGATGGGTGTGTGGTTCCTATTTGAGATAGAGCTAGAACATTGTGCTGGCCTCCTCTATGCAGAGAGTTGATATGATACTCTAGATTATTCTCCCATGTAACGCAGTGAGAAAGACTATCAACTGAGTTGGATGTGCCTGTGGCTGAGCACGGGTGAACATGTGGAATATCCCATGAGTTGGGTGCATCATTTTGAGTAGAGAGTTGAGGTGATGTAATAATCCAGATGATTCTCCTATGTAACACAGTGAGAAAGAATATCTGTTGAGTTGGAGATGCCTGTGGCTGAGCACAGGCGAACGTGATCCTAGTGGCTGAGCATTAGTGAGTGTGGTTCTCCTATGAGACACGGTGAGATAGAGATGTGAAAATAACTATGGATAAGAACATATGGATGTGCCCCTAGTGTATGAGCACTAGTGGGTGTATTATATCCCTTTCTATATTGTTCAAGAGTCAGACTTACCTGTAACCCTATTTGTGATGTAAAGGGTACAGTTCGGCCCCACCATAAAGTGAAAGATAATTAATGTAAAAGATAATTAATATGGTAATTATTAATTATATTATGAGTTACTGAGGTCGAACCTATTTTTCCAATAGAGACCACTATTGATAGGTTCAGTCTAATATAAGTAAAGGTAAATTCCACATTGAGGAAATATAACACAAGTGTGAGTTTGGAAATTTCAGCAAGTACTTACTTATTGGGAAAAGTGCGCACCTCTCTTGGGCTCTAGTATTTTAGGGTTTGTGAGCACCCTTTTGTGTTCTAGTATTTTATGGTGGTGGAGGTATTTCTATTGAATAATATAGCAAAGGATTGGCTGGGTTTTATTCCCTTGTTGAGAAGGGTTTCCCAAGATACTTCTTGTGTACTTCTGCATGGTGTTTCTTCTTGTGATCTTGGTTGCTGCAAAAAATTGTCTATGGTTTAAGTAAAATGCTAAAAATGGAATGAAATTAATGATTAAGCTTAGCTTATTGAAAAATCAAAATGTTATCAGAGCACAGGTCTTGAAGAACCCATTGCACAAGCAATTTTCAGTGATCCTCTCTCTCTTTCAAAACCGTATGACCCTCTTAGGGTTTCCAGAAATTTCGTACAACCTACCTTTCTGAGAAGTTTCAACACTTGTCACTTGGACGTTGGGGATAAAAAGAGAATAGGAGTGTATGACCTCCTTCATCACACCTCCAACAAGATTCATATTGCAATTATGAGCATTTTGACTTTTTGTCCCTAGGGTTTCTAGGGTTTCCCTAGTTTCTGCAGAAATTTCTGAATTAGGGTTTCTGCAACTCTTTGAAGGGGATATTCAGCTCACCAGTGATATCATATATTTCAAAGANTTCTGAATTAGGGTTTCTGCAACTCTTTGAAGGGGATATTCAGCTCACCAGTGATATCCTATATTTCAAAGAAATATTTTTGGCAGTCATAAGTCCAACAAAACCTAAAATTTCCATCCTATCCCAGCCATTAGTTTTTCTAGCCCAGTTGACAAGGGTTTGTGAAGAATCTAAAATTTATGATGAACATAATCATGATGGAAGACAAGCTTGATGGATCAAGTAAAATCAGTTATTGGAAGCCAAGACTTCAAGGAGATTAAGAAATCAACATATCATCACTCTCAGGTATGGCCCCTACCAATGATAATACTTGGTTAATTGATAGTGGTGCCTCCAGGCACATGACCGATTTTAGAGACCACCTAACACATTTTTTTGAGAAAGAGACACATCTACATGTTGTCCTTGGAGATGATGCCAGATATAATGTGAAAGGGGTTGGAACTTTTACCTTCCAACTAGATTCAGATATGCAACTTCAGCTAAGAGAAGTACTATATGTACCTGGAATGAAGAGGAACCTTGTCTCCATTTATGCCTTGGAAGACAAAGGCTACAAGGTTACCTTCTCAGAAGGAAGAGTTGTTTCATGGCACAAAGGCTCACATATAAATTATGCCAAGTTAATGGGTGTCCGAAGAAACATCTTGTATAGATTAACCATCAGACCAGTGCAGGCCCTGCTACATGACACTATCAACTTGAGTGAGATATGGCATAGAAGACTTGCTCACATTCATTATAGATATCTCCCATCTCTAGGGAAAATGGTAACAGGTATTCCAGAGATACAGATTCAACATAAAGGTGTTTGCAAAGGTTGTGCTCTTGGAAAGAATCTAAAAGGATCCTTCTTGAGCAGTGACAATAGATCCAAGGAAATCTTGGACTTGATACATTCAGATGTGTGTGGTCCAATGACTGTTGCATCTCTGAATGGGTACTTGTACTATGTACTCTTCAGAGATGATCACTCTCGGAAAACTTGGATTTACTTCCTAAAGAAAAAGGATGGAGCCCTTGCAAAATTTCAACAATTCAAAAATCAAGTTGAGAACTTGACTGTAATAAATATCAAGGTACTAAGATCAGATAATGGAGGATAATACACCTCCAAATATTTCAACAATTTATGTATTGAAGCAGGGATCAAGAGGGAGTTCACAGTTCCTTACAACCCTAAGAAAAATAGGGTTGCAGAAAGGAAAAACAAAAATATTATCGAGGCAACCAAACAAATGATACATGATCTGAGTCTACCTATGACTATATGGGAAGAAGCATGCATGAAAACAGTGTATGTTCAAAACAAGAGTCCTCATTAGAGCTTGAAGAACATTACTCCAGAAGAAACCTTTACCAGAGTGAAGCCTGATATTGGACACTTCAGAATATTTGGGTGTCTAGTATATTTTCATGTACCCAAAGAGAAGAGATCCAAGCTAGACCCTTTAGGGAGAAAGGGCACATTTGTAGGATATAATGAATCCTCAAAGGCATATCAGATCTACATTCCTAGTCAAAGATAGATTGAAATAAGCATAGATGTTACTTTTGAAGAAGAGATAACCTTCCAAAGATCCATAGAATCTCAGATGGAAATTGATAGTGAGACAATGCCTTCTCCCCCTTCAACAGTTCAGAGAGAGACATACATTATTCCAGTTGATCCAGTTGCTCCAATTGATCTAGTTGTTTCAGTTGATCCAGTTACTCCAATTGACATGACCAAAGATATTATAGTGGGACATAAAAGGCCTTCTTGGGCCCAACAAAATCTATAGGAAGCAGAGGGACATACAACCCCTCAAGGGACAACTAGAGAGAGAAAGAGACCAAAGAGATTCTCAAGATACCTTTCAACCATGACTCACATCATTGACTCTAAGGCTTCCTGTCATGGAGAATCTTTAGGTGAACAAGTATGACAAGATGCCATGAAAGAAGAAGATCAATCTATATTGAAAAATGATGTATGGGATATTGTTCCAAGACCAGAGAGAAAGTCTATAGTGACATCCAAATGGATTTATAAAATCAAGCATGCAGCTGATGGAAGCATCGAGAAAGACAAAGTGAGATTTGTATCCAGAGGGTTCTCACAAGTAGAGGGAGTTGAATATGACGAGACTTTTGCTCCAGTAGCCCAATACATTTCCATCCATTCTATCATTGCACTAGTTGCTTCCATGAATTGGAAGCTACATCAGATGGATATAAAGACAACCTTTATCAATGGTGGAATTGAGGAAGAAGTTATATCGAGCAACCAGAAGGATTCCTTATACAAGACGAAAAATCTCATGTGTGTAGGTTGAAGAAAACTCTGTATGGACTAAAGAAAGAACCACGTGCTTGGTACGAGAAAATGGATGGATTCCTGATGAGTTTGGGCTTCAATAAGAGTGTTTGTGATCTAAACCTATATTATCCCATTGATGGAAATGAGTGCTTGATCTTGGTCTGATATGTGGATGACCTTTTCCACACCGGTTCAGAGAGACTCATTGTTGAATGAAAACAAGCATTGACTGTTAAATTTGAGATGAAGGATTTAGGCTTGATGCATTACTTCTTGGGACTAGAAGTATGGCAGAGGACAGCTGATATTTTCTTGAGTCAAGGAAAATATACTGTGGAGATATTGAAAAAGTTTGGTATGACATACTGCAAATCCATGCCTACACCAATGGTGATGGATTTGAAGAAGATGAGTGATGTTGATTCAAGAGAGATTGATCCACACTTGTACAGACAGTTGATTGGATCACTAATTTATCTGGTTAACACTAGACCAGATATATGCTATGTAGTGAATGTGCTTAGCCAATTCATGAGCCAATTGAGACAGACTCATTGGATAGTAGAAAGACATGTATTGAGATACCTACAAGTCACAATTGGTTATGGCCTAAGATATGCCTCCAGTGTAAACTTGAGTCTGCAGGGATATGCCGATGCAGATTGGGCAGGGAGTGCAGTGGAACGGAAGAGAACCTATGACTATTGCTTTACTTTAGGGTCTTCCATGGTTTCTTGGTGTAGAAGGAAACATAGCTCTATGGAATTGAGTACTGCAGGGGAAGAACACATTGCATTGGATGTGGAAGTCCGTGAAGCAGTGTGGCTTCATAAACTTCTGACTGATTTATTTGATCATGAGATGGATCCTACTACTATTCATTATGATAACCAGAGCTCTGTGAATCTCTATGAGAACCCTATGTTTCATGATAGATGAAAACAAATCAAGATAAAATATCACTATATCAGATACATGGTGTAGAGGAAGACAATACACGTGCAATACCTTCCTACCCATGAGCAGATCACATATATCTTCACCAAACCATTTGACAAGACAAAGTTCGAGTACTTCCATGAGAGACTTGGCCTGATGGAGAATGCCTCCCTAGCTGAGAGGGAGTGTTGATGATTATAGCTGCATGTCCTCCAAGACACAGACCTGAGAGAGAGCCCATGAGTTGGGTGTGCCCATGATATGGGTGTGTGGTTCCCATTTGAGACAGAACAGGAACGTTGTACTGGCCTCCTTTATGCAGAGAGTGGAGATTATACTCTAGATGATTCTCCTATGTAATGTAGTGAAAAAGAAGATCTGCTGAGTTGGACGTGCCTGTGGCTGAGTACAGGTGAACGTGTGGAAAATCCCATGAGTTGGGTGCATCATTCTGAGACAGAGATGAAGCGATGTATTAGCCTCCTCCGAGCAGAGAGTTGAGATGATGTGATACTCCAGATGATTCTCTTGTGTAATGCAGTGAGAAAGAATATCTTCTGAGTTGGACGTGTCTGTGGCTGAGTACAGGTGAATGTGATCCTAGTGGTTGAGCACTAGTGAGTGTTCTTCTTCTGTGAGACACAGTGAGATAGAAATGTGGACATCCTTGTGGCTAAGCACAGATGGATGTGACCCTAGTGGCTGAGCACTAGTGTGTGTATGAGATCCCTTGCTATATTGTTCAAGAGTTAGACTTACCTATAACCCTATTTGTGATGTAAAGGGTATAGGTCGGCCCCACCATAAAGTGAAAGATAATTAATGTAAAAGATAATTAATATGGTAATTATTAATTATATTGTGAGTTATTGAGGTCATGCCTATTGTGCCAATAGACACCATCGTTGATAGTTTTAGTCTAATATAAGTAAAGGTAAATTCCCCATTGAGGAAATATAACACAAGTGTGAGTTTGGTAATTTCAGCAAGTACTTGCTTCTTGGGAAAAGTGCGCACCTCTCTTGGGTGTTAGTCTTCTAGGGTTTGTGAGCACCCTTTTGTGTGCTAGTCTTTTATGGTGGTGGAGGTATTTCTCTTCAAGAATATAGAAAAGGATTGGTTGGGTTTTCTTCCCTTGTTGAGAAGGGTTTCCCATGATACTCCTTATGTACTTGTGCATGGTGTTTCTTCTTGTGATCTTCGTTGCTGCAAAAAATTGTCTATGGTTTAAGTAAAATGCTAAAATTGGAATGAACTTCATGCTTAAGCCTAGCTTATTGAAAAATCAACAGGGTGAACTAAGTAAATTTGTGTGTTATGGTGTTGTTTCAATTTATCATGTGTTGTGATATATGTTGAATGTATGGCTCACACATGATGTTATAATATCACGCATATACTATGTTAAATTATAAAGTAAATATTAATCTATGGGAACTCCGCATATGAGTAGATGGTAGCAAGGACATGAAGAATTCCTCACTTCCCCTCATTAGTACAAAAACTTGGTTCCTACATCCCCTCTATATGGATCAAGTGAGACTTCACTTTCTCTGCAGGTGATGTTGAAAGGGTCGATATATAAATGTTTTGTTGGTATTTGAATGATTAACCTCGGGTATTCCCCCTATGCTCCAACAAGAATGAAGGTTTAAGTTTTGATGGAAGAGAGGAAAATGACAATAAATCCAAGACCATGTTTGTGAAGGAAAAGGACATGGCAAGGTTGGTATACTCATAAGAAGAAAAATAAAAAATACATGAAGGCGGTGCCCCACTACCACCTCATCCTTCTTGGGGTGGATTATAGAAGGGTAGTGATGAGAAGAGTTTAAAGAATTATCCCAAACCTGCACTCAAAATAAGTAGTGAGTAGATCAACCAAAATAAGAAGAAGACAAACTGTGTGTATGCATCAGTTAAGTAATCCCTTGTTTGTGATTGTTGCAGGAAGAAAGGCCATAGCATTGTTAGTTGTTGGTACCCAAATGCATGCACATGTTTTGGGAAGAAAGGAAATTGTGAGTCATTGCTAAGAGAATCAATCCACATGCCACAAGATTGAATGGTTTCATAGGAATAAGGAAAATAATACTTCCCCAAACCAACAAAAAATGCAAAGGAATAGGAATAAAACGACTATCTCAAGCAATCCATACTTTTTCCACCACTACAAGTTGAGTGGACATTGGGAAGAAAAGTGTTGGAAACTTCATCCAAAGCTTCACCTGAGAAATTGCATAGCTAAGAGAAGAGTGTGGAAAGTGAATCCTAGTAGACATAAACAATTCACTGCATCTCCAACTCAAGGAGAACAAGCTATCCAAGGATCAATAACAACACAAGAAGTCTATATCACCATCAGAGAGGAAAATTTTTTAATTCCAACAACCAAGGTCGCACCATTTCAATTGCTACCTATAATATTTCAGATGGATTGTTCCTTCTTAGAGATGTATCAGAGATTAGTGTAGGGACTTTAATTATAGTCTCTCATCCTTGTACCATCCAAATTTTGATGGATTCCCTTGTCCTCAGAACTATGAACTATTGATGATTTTCACCTATGGACATATGGGTGTAGGAATCATCAAATGATTTGGGAAAAATAAGGTTATATTATTGCACACTAAGGAGGTCATTCAAACAATGTCAGTGTAGGATTATAGTGCTAGTAAGCATATGCAATAGAAAAGAAATTTCCATGACGAGAAGCAATTGGTCCTAGCAAACGAAAGTAGCCACACGTCCTCTTGTGGAATTTTTACATTATGGAATAGCTTGTTGGAATAACACTGAACAAGAAGACAAAAATTCAACTTGGTCTTTATTAGCTACCGAGATAGACCATCTCCAAGTCTAAGAATGTAAGATATTTTCATGTAAAATATGGGAATGAATGATGATGAAAGAGTTTGGATTTGAATATTGCTCAGAGATGAGAATCAATGAGTAGAATTCTACATTCTAGGAGTAATCGACCTAGAAACCAAATCTTGAATTGTATCTAGAACCAAAGACAATAACTAGAGCCATGAGTTAGAGATAGAGCCGAATTCAAAGCTATCGCTAGGAGGTGTAGTTAGAGCCATGTTCCAGAGAAGTAGATAGAAGGTAGATTGAGCTAGATTGATTTCCTCTAAGATTTTGGAGACCAAAAAGCCTCTCAATGGGGAGGTATGATCCAAAGTGGATTCGAACAAGAAAATAGATATAACACCTAGTACCTACAAGTCTAATTCAAATATTAATGAAGGTTAGTAACTATGAAAATACAATGCAAAGTCTAATTCAAATATTAATGAAGGTTAGTAACTATGAAAATACAATACAAAGTAAAGTGGAATAAGGAAAATGAGAAGAAAACATGAATTAAATAAAATAAAAAATAAAATAGGAGAGAAAATATCAAGGAATGGAAAATGAAAGGCCAGGCCTGTTGGCCTTCCCATTACCCTAGATATCCCTATTTCTTATTATAATTTCACTATCAAATGGTTTTTTGGTCAAGGAGGGGAGTATGCACAAAGAGCCAAGAACTACATTGTAACCATATATTGCTGAAATAAAAGTGGAGCAACCATTTAAATATCGTTTTCCCATTTGGGTTTCCAAGGTAAATATGGTTTTGATATTTCTCCATGTTTGTGAAAAAATTCTATGTGTGAAATAATGTAAGGTCATTTTTGTATTTAAATTGTTTCATGTAGTTTAATAAATGTGTTAATGGTGATTCGTGAATTCCCAACTATGGTTCTAATTGTTTCACTCAAAATTTTATCATCTATTAGCAATTGATGAATTACAACAACTACTATTTGTTGACTTCCCATTACACTCACAACATTGAGGTCAAGAGCTATCATTATCTAGTTTTTGCAATATTTTATCTCAATTCCTAATTCTATCCCTGAAGAACAACAAATTGTCACTGTCGCGATAGTTGGAATATAAGACATGCCCATATAGAAACAATTCAAGTCTTATACAATTCATACATACCTCCAGGAAGAATGTACATAAAAACTCAAAGCCTCTTGAGATCATATGTACCAAGGATAGGTTGTACATTTCATTTGAGCTATCTTTGGGTTCATACACAATCCGTACGAGCTATATGCATCCCCGATATGATATCCTCATCTCTGGAGGTGGTACATATATGTGGCTAGACATTTTTTCAAGTTCTTATATAGTGGGCTGAGGAATTTCATGCCATCTATAGATTGGTCCAGAGGAATCATAACAGTATTTACTTGTATCCATTGGAAACACATTGATTTGAAGTGGTTTTTCTTACTCTCATTTTTCAGGACAACCATCTCCTATATTTCAATTAAAAATATCTCTCATATGTTTAAATAATAAGACATTTTTATTTATGTGAGTTGTTTAATTACCAACTCATATACGCGTGGTTGGATTGGAGTTTAAGTGAAGGGATTTGAGATAATTATAGAAGATCATGAGATGATATATGTTATTCCCTTTCATTTAGCTTTGTGGTTTTATCTTATTTTATTTCCTCATGAAGACACTTTATTCATAGATGTTTAATTAATCTCTCACTCACACATGTGGAATAACAACCATCTCTCCTATGTTTAAGGAGTGACAATTTCATAAATCATTTTAATTGATTTTATTGTGTATGTTTTAATGAATGGTGTTCAATTGAAGTTGGAGTATAAGTTGGATTAGTTATAATCACATGAAACTTGGAAGGATGGGTGTTGAATGAGACACACCATTCCATTGTCAAGGTATTGCGAACCATGTGCCATTTACAAGTTCATTGAATTGAGTTCATTGGTTATACAAACACTGCACAACAAGTTGGCTCCATTAAGATTAGAGATATATACCTTGTGCATAAGAAATATTGGTGGTTTGTATTTTTCCACTGTTGGAATTTTTTTTGGAATTATAGTCCCAACAAGGAGAACCATTCTTTCATACCTTGGGAGAAGAAAAAAGAAAGTAACTAGAGTTTTCATTTCATTGATGGATTTATATCTAAGTAAAATGAACTGTAGTTATAATGATGATTGATTGGCATGAAAACCATTTATTCCAACTAACAACTAGTTTTTTCATAAAACTAATTTTAATCTGGGGAGCATTGGAGTGTTATGGCCACACATCTAGAGCATACGAAGGGAGAAATTTCCTCTAGCATTTGGCATTACAAGTAGTGAACCATTATCAAATAAAGACACTCTTGCTAGCCTAATGATGGATGGTGGAAGAGTCATTTATTTAATGCAGAAGCATTTAAACTCATAATCATGACCACTATTCCATTGTTAGTTGGTTTTTTCATGTACAGGCTACACTAAGAACAAAATCCTCAGAGCCATACAAAGAATACAGATCTCTACATAAATCCAAGACCAAAGAATAAATTACATTTCCATAGTGGATCCATGTTTTTGAAGCGATTGGTCTATGATTCCTTCATTTATTGATCATTAACTCATTCCAAGGATCGCTAAACCCAATTGAATGTAAAGAGTTAGACACTAGGTCATTGTTATTTAAGTTTTCTATCATGCTTAATCCACCTACTTGAAGGAATGGTTAATCCCTAGTGATTTATCCATCACATGTGACTATCATTGTTCATTATTAGAAGGATTAGCTAACCTAATATAAATATGCAACCATCCATTGGAATATAAGTGTCTTACTCTTCATGCTAGGTGTTCACTCATCCATCTCTAAGAATCAACCTATCACATAGTCTACTTCCCTCACCTTTGAAGGTCTATAAATCAAAATTGTTCATGATATCCTATATTGACACCATAAATTATATGAGTCATGACCCTCAATCATCACTCATGTTTCCCTATCTTCTCATCAATATAATTAAGAGATCTTTCTATTTGAGAGAGACACCCCTTCATTAGCGTTACATAAATTTACCCTAGGATTTATTGCAATATCATAGTTCCCCTAACACTTCAATGTTATACAATAGGTATATACCTTAAAGGAGTCATATGATTTAATTAAATTATCTGATCCTAACAATTCCATATTGTTGTTATTCAAATTGAGTACCCTAGTCATCTATCACTAATCTTTCAATAGCTAGGAAGATACTTCATTTATGATAAGGTTCGTCCCCTTTTTTTCTTCAGAAATTTTCACAATTTTTTACTTGTATTCTTTATTCCCATCTAGTAGGAATTCATGGGTTTACTACCTCTTTAGTCTAATGTTATTTTACCTTCTAAAATTCATTAAAATGACCTACATCAATATCCCAATAAATTAACTCAAATTGGTTAATTGGAAACATTTACTTCATGAAAAAGGCATTGCCCTTATCCCAATCATTTAAGTCAAATTGGTTAATTGGAAACATTTGCTTCCTGATAGGTATTGTCCTTATTTAAACCTTATAGTGATTCTTATCATGTTTCCTATCTAGTAACACTTTTATGATTTTTTTTTTTTTTTCCAAAGGGTTACTCATTCAAGGGATAACTCAAGAGTGCTATGTTATCATTTCCTCTTCATCATGATTATTCCCTCATGAAAAATCCAAAATCTTCCATCATATTCTATTATAGGCTACTACTCCTTGTTGGTTCCTTATAGTATTTTTATTACAAAGTACGATCCCATCCTTCATTTGTGAAACTTTCACTCAACCTGCCTTTACAATTCATCATCTTTTTTGAAGTATCTAGCTATTACTCTTTTTGGGTTCATCTCATCCTTCCAAGTTGGTTATAAGAAATCATCATTAGAGAATCTGCTATAAGGATTTATAAGTTAGGTATACACTTTCTTACGGTTGACGATCAATGATTTTGAAACCTTCCCTTTCCTTAAAATCGTTGTATCTCTATACTTATATTTCCATCTTGTTATTCTAATAATAGGCTAACTATCATTCTAGGTGTAATTAGATATTATCGTTCAGGCATATACACATGACCTCTAGTTTTAACTTAATTTGATGTATACCATTGAGTGAGTGTCTTGTTTACTTCATCAAGTTACATAGGAAAGTTTATCAAATTAAGTGATGGTATAGTACTTCATACATGATGGTCTCTTATTAATGTCCATATCCAAGGTTTTAAGGCTATAATAACCAACACGAGGGAAACACATGAGACACATTTTCATTCTTATCCTGCACTCATCGTTGCATGTCGACATAATTTCATTATCTTATTACTTTTATTATGAGCACCAACATGATATAAGGTGTATATAAAAAGGTTCCATCATCTCACTTAGACTAATTATAAGTTTCTTTTTCTTCCTTAGTGTATGGGATTTCCTATCAATATCTTTCAAGGTTAGATTGTGAATACAAGTTTATTTGCATCCTCATTTTGGGTATAGAATACATATGTGAGAGGAAAGTCATGCCTATATTCTACAGTAATAAGAACATGTGTGTTATAATTTATTCTATCCTACACTTCCTATCATATGTTTCAAAATCACTAAGTCCATTTTATGAGTTTTGGGATTTCCTAGTTCGGATATTAAGTCTCGTGGTATAGGTTTTAGGGATCAACCATGCATATTACAATAAACCACATGTATTAATGATCATCCATGCATATTAATAATCAACCATGCATATTTATATATGTAAACTAATTCATTACCTACCACTAGTATGAAAACAAAGAAGAGGGGAGAAGAAGAAGAAGAGAAGATGCATCTTATAAAGGTCCAACAAGATAAGTGACAAATATTTCTTCTTCATGTGTCGTTAATTATGGTGCACTCAACCTGGGTATTTTGTATTTTCTTGTATTGAATCAAGTCTTGTGACATACCACACTACCTAGGCACCTCGAAATTTTACTTCTCTAGGAAGATTTCAAATTTTTTGATTTTGTTCTTTATTAATCAAGAAGCATGCATGCAAAAAAACAACTCATGTAATAATAAAGAACATGATTATTAATTACAAGAAAATTCCCAATGCATCTTAAAAAAACAACATGCCTATTATAACTCAATAAAGAGACAATTACATAGTGGAAATATCTAAATACAAGAAACACATAACATCGAATTTATCTTTAACAATAGCTTCACCAACTGGTTGCAAATGTTGGATGTTACACCCAACCGTAGGATCTATTGCACATAAAATATCTACAAAAGGCCACCCTCAAGTCAAGGCTATGAATAAAAAAGGATGGGTCCTAGGTCGACTCTAAAACACACACAAGATAGCTATCAAGCTCCCACAGTTTTCTGAACCACACAACAATCCTAGTTTACCATCTCTCTTTCCCCCTTAGCCCGCAAAAACTAAAGAAATAAAACCCCTTCTATGCAATGCATTCCCTCATATTGTTCCACTTCTTTCTAGGGATACAATGCCACTGGTTAGAAAATATCAATGTTGGAAAATATGGAGATTTTTAGTTGTGGATAATTCTTTCACAACTATCATCATTCTCATGTAGACATGCATCACTTCCTTGCTGGAATAACTAGTGGATCCTATAGCCAACTACCAAAGGATCTCTATTTCTAGCAATTTGTTTACATTCCCAAAATAAGAATAAGAGTGAACAAGAATGAATGAATATCGAGTAACAATCATTGAGGAACCCCCAAACAACCAAAAACATGGTTTATATCATTACATGCAATAAGTCACCATGTGGTCTCCCCAATAAGCTTACATAACCATTTTTCCCAAATAATTCCAAGATGGGTGAATAAATATAATAAAAATGCTTATCCCCTTCATCCTACTCTCTTTCTCATAGCCCTCTATAACTCTTTCCTTGTCTTTCTTTTAGCCAACAATGCCTTTTTATTATTATATTCAAAGTATTACATTGTAAGGCTCTTCGACCTTTCAAATTTATAGACACTCCGACCTTCATCAAATATACACAGAGACATTATTAATTCGGGGACTAAAAACTAGGGTATTACCTTCCCCTCCCCCTTGTTTTGGCACTGTCCTTGGTGCATAACACCATGTAGGTGTACATATATATAGATTTTTTATCAAAAAATAAAAAATAATTGCAGGTATTCCTCTTGTACTATATGTTCCAACTCCCATGTCATTTCTTTAGGTTTTTAGCATTTCCATTGGACCTTTACCTTCCCCATGTCTTTGTTCTAGAGTACCATGACCTTCCTTTCTAGTATACACATCGATTGTACTTGAAAGTCTCCTTCTAGATCCACCTGAATCAAAGTCCAATCATTGACATGGTTAGGATCACGTACATAATTTTTCAACAAAGACACATGAAAAACAGTATGCAAATTCATTGAAGAAGGAAATGCAAGCATGTATTCAACTAACCCTATTATGCGTTCAAATGGACCACAAAATTTGGTTTCTAGATTGGTACAACTTCCCTACTTCACCGAGCTCTTATTGGGATTCAATTTCAAAAATACATGCTCTCCCACTTTAAATTCTCTAGATGTCTTATTCTTATATGCATAAATATTCTGTATGTCTTGTGTTTCTTTTGAATTCTGCCTAATTTTAACCATTTGCTCTTATATTTCCTTGAGAAATTGCATCCCAAGTCACACTCTATCTTATAGCTTGTCCCAAATTACTCCAGAGTATTTCATTTTCTTCCATACAGAGCTTCAAATGGGCACATCTTCAATGAAGATCGATACCCATTGTCATAGGAAAACTCAACCAAATGAAAATAATCTTCCTACTTAGATGGCTTATCCATCACATACATTCTTAACATGTCCTCAATCATTTGGCTGAATCTCTCTGTTTTTCCATTTGATCATGGATGGTATGTTTTACTAGAACTTAGATTTGTATAAAATCCTTTAAACAATCCTCTCTAAAAGTTTTGAAGTAAATTTTGAATCTTTAATTGAAATAATTTCCTTAGCTATCCCATACGACCTAGAAATTTCCTTCATGTAAATTTCTGCAATATTAGTTGCCTTATGAGTCATCTTCATTGGAATAAAATGAACATATTTTGTCAATTTATATACCACTACCATTATTGAATCATGTTTTCTTATGGTCTTGGGAAATTTAGTGATAAAATCAATGGTTACTACTTCTCGTTTCCACTTTAGAATTTGTAATGGTTGTAGCAAACCTACTAGGTGCCTATGCTCATCTTTCACTCTTTGACATTCCATGCACCTAGAAATGTAATCAACAACATATTTCTTCATTCTTGGCCAAAAGTATTGTCTTATTATTGCTACAATTGTTTTATGGTAACTGGGATGTCTGACATATGGAACATTATGCATTTCTTTTAATTCCAAATTCCTTAGTACTCCGGAATTAGGAATACAAATTCTATTTTTATGCATATGTACTCCATCTTCCTTCATCTTAGACTCTTTAAATTTCTATTGTACATGTTTCTATTGTAATATTTCTTTTACGTATAGGTAATGTTGGTCTATAACAATAACATCTAAAATTCATCTCTTTAAATTTGATTGATGTATACTAATGGTTGTATCATATATGATATGTACCCTTATGATGAGTGCATCAACAACTTTATTTTATTTTCCTTTGATATGTTTGATGTCAAATTCCTACTCACTTAAAAATTCTAGATACATTATTTTTCTAGCATTTAACATTGGTTGTTCAAACAAATATTTCATACCATTGTGTTCTGTCCTCAAGTCAAATTTATTCCCCATTAAATAATGTCTCCACATATTCAATGCATGAACTATGACAAGGAACTCCAAATCATGTGTGGCATAATTCCTCTCATGTTATTTAATATTTATGGACTCATAACTAATGACATGTCTATTTGAGTGATGACTCCACCAAGTCTTTCTTTACATGTATCTGTGCATACCAAAAAAAAATCATTTGGGTCTACAATTTTCAAAATAGGTGCACTAGTAAGTAACTATTTCAATAAATAAATTTTTATTCACACTCTGTTATCAAATCAAACTTAATTCCATTGTTTTGTAAAAAAGTGATGGGATGAACAATCTTAGAGAATCCTACTATAAATATCCTATAGTATCTATCTATCCCATAAAATATCCAACTTATGAAAAATTGTTTGGTGTTGACCATCCTCTAATGGATTCAATCTTCTCTAGATCCATTGTTATTCCTTCTTCTGAAATAATGTGACTCAAATAACGAATATGCTCTTAGTAAAAATAACACTTTATTAACTTGGAATACAACTAATGTTCCCTTAGAACTTGTAGCACAGATCTCAAATAATGTTCATGTTCTTCCTCTATATGGGAATAAATAAGTATGTGACAGACATCCAAGAACACAATGACAAACTTATCTAGACAATTTCTAAATATGCCATTCATTAGGCACATAAAGACAATTGGTGCATTGGTCAGTCCAAATTGAACCACTACAAATTCAAAATGCACATACCTGGCTCTAAAAGTTGTCTTATTGATGTTTTCTTCCTTAGTTCTCACATGGTGATATCCTAATCTCAAGTCTATCTTTGAAAATATATTTGCTCCTCTTAGCTGATCAAAGAGTTCATCAATTATGGGTAGAGGGTATATGTTCTTCATGGTGGTTTTATTCAATTGCCTAAAGTCAATACATAGCCTTAATGTTCCATCCTTATTTTGCAGAAAGAGTATTGGTGCTCCCCAAGGTGAGACACTTGGGCGTATGTACCTTTTCTTCAATAATTCTTCTAGTTGCATTTGTAGTTCTTTTAATTCTAGTGTACTCATTCTGTAAGGAGTCTTTGATATTGGGGTCACTCTTGGCACTAAATCAATAGAGAAATCTATATCCCTCTTTGGTGGAAATCCTGGTATTTCTTTGATTACATCCTCAAACTCTTGCAATATTGAAAAATATTTAAGACTTGGCCCTTTGGT
>JASDQU010737117.1:0-13767 GCA_032191745.1 Picea mariana | reverse complement strand
GTAAAAATAACACTTTATTAACTTGGAATACAACTAATGTTCCCTTAGAACTTGTAGCACAGATCTCAAATAATGTTCATGTTCTTCCTCTATATGGGAATAAATAAGTATGTGACAGACATCCAAGAACACAATGACAAACTTATCTAGACAATTTCTAAATATGCCATTCATTAGGCACATAAAGACAATTGGTGCATTGGTCAGTCCAAATTGAACCACTACAAATTCAAAATGCACATACCTGGCTCTAAAAGTTGTCTTATTGATGTTTTCTTCCTTAGTTCTCACATGGTGATATCCTAATCTCAAGTCTATCTTTGAAAATATATTTGCTCCTCTTAGCTGATCAAAGAGTTCATCAATTATGGGTAGAGGGTATATGTTCTTCATGGTGGTTTTATTCAATTGCCTAAAGTCAATACATAGCCTTAATGTTCCATCCTTATTTTGCAGAAAGAGTATTGGTGCTCCCCAAGGTGAGACACTTGGGCGTATGTACCTTTTCTTCAATAATTCTTCTAGTTGCATTTGTAGTTCTTTTAATTCTAGTGTACTCATTCTGTAAGGAGTCTTTGATATTGGGGTCACTCTTGGCACTAAATCAATAGAGAAATCTATATCCCTCTTTGGTGGAAATCCTGGTATTTCTTTGATTACATCCTCAAACTCTTGCAATATTGAAAAATATTTAAGACTTGGCCCTTTGGTMTGGATCCTCCACATGAGATACGTACAATTGAAATCCTTTCTTGAAACATATCTTCAAATGTAAGACTAAAATCTCCCTTATAGAAATGGGTCTTGGAATTCCTCATACAATTCTCTTCTTTCCTTCTTCATCAAGACATGTAAATGTCTTGTTATGAAAATCTAGGAAAAAATTATTTTTTTCCAGCCAGTCCATTCCAATTAGGATAGCATAAGATCCCAATGGTATGATATTTAGATCAACATTAGTATTCACTCCATACATATTTGTTGGAAAAACTTTGACAATATCATTGATCCTTCTTTTGGTTCTAGTGGCTAGTTGAACCAACCATGATCTTTCAAGTTTACTTTTCATCAAATTAAATTTTTTCACTCCTTTAGGATGAATGTAACTATGACTTGCTCCTGAATAAATTAAAATAGCAACAAGCTAATTTATAGTATTATCTTCCACCTCAATCAGATGGGATTGATATTCTGCTTGTCGATCTTTTAGGGCTACATATATCCTTGGAGTATTTCTTCCCATGACTTCCATTGCATTAGCATCTTTAATTTTGTGAAAGGTCCTCATTTTTTCTTCTTTGTGAGGGAAATCATTATACATGTGATCTTTATTACATCTCCAACATTTGATTGGTATCCTTCCCCTTTTTCCCAAGTAGTCTTCCATCTTGGATTCATTCTTAGCAGGATGATTTTGCTAATATGTGTTAGGAATTTTTTTTATTGAAAGGAGGTTTGAATCCATTCGTTCTCTGATATGATTTCTCCTTCTTCTTATCCTTCCAATTTTTCTGAAAATATTATATGTCTTTTCCTTTCTCATAGAGGTACTTGGCTTTTCTAATGGTATCTGCTAAATTTCTGGGTTCATCAAATTGATTTTTATCTTTATAGAAGAATGGAAGTCCACATAGAAACATGTGTATTTTCACCTTCTCCTCTTTGATAAATCCCACATACCTCAACAAATCCAAGAAGTTGTTTTTATATTCTTCCATGGTCATGCTCCCCAACTTGAGTTCAAAGAAATCCTACATCTTCTTGTCATAATAGTCCTCTAAAATATACTCTCGTTGAAAGTATTTTTTGAACTACTTCCAAGAAATCATTTTATCATAAATGTAACATATTTGTTTCAATTGATTCCACCACATATAAGATTTTACATGCAAATGGTATATGGAAACCCTAGCTTCTAAGATAAATGATTAGTTATGCAATTGAAAATACTTTCTGATTTCAGGCAACCAGGTTTCATCCTCATCTCCCTTTCTATTTTTATCAACAAAGGATGGTGGCTTGAAATTCCTAATCTCTCCTTGCAAGTTGTCCAACTTGTATCTTCTTCTTCGATGCCTAACATGAGACACTTATGGGCTGCTCCTTGACTCTTCAGATGCATACAACTTTCTAGCTAAATGAGTAGGTTAGTAATGATGTCTGTGAGATCTATCGGAAGTTATGGAGTGCTTACATCCTCTATATTTATCTCTCCTTTCATGGGGTCTATTGGGTATGTGTTATATTCTTTGCAAAATTGATCCCATGTATTTTACATTGATATATTTTTGGTCCTTTTTTGGCATTTTTTTTTGCATTTGTTTTTTGTGGATTTTCGACACTTGGTTTTTGCCGATGGTTTTTCTAATTCCAGTCAAGGAATTAGGGTTTTTGACTAATCTAGGTCAATGGATTGGGTGTTTGTATTTTGTGGGATCCTATATTTATATTGTATTGTAAACAATGAATATGATGAATATAAGATTAGAGGTGTGGCTCTAAACAAGTTGTTGGTTTTCCCGGTTGGGGTTTCCAGGGTAAAAATGTCTATGTAATGTGAGTGTGCCATTGCATATTTTTTGTTTTATTAAGAATCTATTTGCAGTAATTGATTGTACAATGTTAAAATCTACATTTGGTATTAGAGAAATTATTGGCTTCATGGGGATGCCTTTGTGGCTAAGTGTTTTGCTTGAGTCTATGATAATCCTTGTTACAGTGGGTGATCTATAGTATTGATTATTTAGGTGAAAAGAAATGAAAAGCATTTCAAAAATAGAGATCAAGAAATTTAAGATATACTAGTAGAAAAATATCAGTGGATCATGGTGGATCTAGTTACTACACCTACATGAACGTCAATAGAAGACTAGAAAAAATTGTATCATAAGGTGAAGAGCACAATCTGATTGTGTCTCTCAGATTTAGTATTGTTGAATGTGTCATGGGAAGCTAAAACCAATGCATTATGGGATACGTAGGGGAATTTGTATTAGTCTAAGTCCCTGATAAACAAATTGTTTCTATGGAAGAAGTTGTATAAACTAAGGATGAAATATGGAGACTTCATGACAGAGCATATGAACGAATTCAATACTGTGGTAAGTTAGTTATTATCTATTGATATTGAAATGTCAGATGAAGATAAGTGTATCAGTTTACTATTCTCTTTACCAAACTCGTGGGATAGTTTGGTTATGGTCATAGGTAGTAATACAAATACTTTAAGTTTCTATGATGTGGTCTCATCCTTGTTGTCGGAGGTGATTAGAAGGAAGAACATGGAAGGACATAGCACAGATGCATTATTTGCAAGAGGATGCTCCTAGGAAAGAAAAAGATCTAAGTCCTCAATTGGGAGATATAAATATAATGGTAGATCTAAATCTCCTAGAAAGTTTGTAAATGTATGTTGGATATGTGGAAAATAAGGGCACTACAAGAAGCAATATAGATCCAAAAGAGTTGAGGGAGGGAAGTGATCTAAAGATACTCCTTCTACGGAAGAAAAAAACCCCTCTAAAGGAGGGGATGTTTACTTGTCTTCATCAAGCACACATGCATATCATGAGGCATGGTTTTTTGACTCATGCACATCCTTTCATATGTCTCCCCATAAGGAGTGGTTCTGTGAATATGAGAAGTATGATGGAGGTGATGTTTTCCAGTTGATGACTCGATAGACAAAATAATAGGACAAGGAAAATTCAAGTTGAATCTCATGGATGGAAGGATTAAAACACTTCCTAGTGTTCTTCACATCCTGGGATTGGAAAAAAAAATCATTTTTTGTAAGAAAAATGGATGATGAAGGGGTAAAAACGATGTTTGAGAAAGAAACCTGCAGGATGGTTCAAGAAGCAATGTTGTTGTTGAAGGGAGTTTGGATTGGAACTCTATATAAGCTGCAAGGAAGAAATATTAGTGATAAGTGTAATAGTTCCATCGTTCTTGAGATTGGAGCTGAAGAAGAAAAAACTCCTACAGTCTCTAGAGAAAAGGCTATGTTGTGGCATCAAAGACTAGGGCATATTAGAGAGAAGGGATTTCAAATACATGGTAAAGTTATGGTTGAAGGTATTTCTAACTAATCTTTGGATTTTGATTTATGTGAACATTGTGTATATGGGAAGCAAAATCGGTTAAGGTTCCCATCCGGTGCAATGAAGGAAGAGGGAATTTTACAGTTGGTGAATATTTATGTGTTTGGACCTATGCCGGTTCTATCATTGGGAAAATATGTGTACTATGTCTCATTTCTAGATGAATTATCTAGGAATACATGGATATATTTCCTTAGGAAGAAATCTGAAGTCTTTGACATATTTAAAGAGTTTAATGCTCTTTTGGAAAATCAAACAAAGAAAATAATTAAGGTGTTGGATGGATAATGGTGGAGATCTCTATGGAAATGAATTCAAAGAATTATGTAAGAAGTTTGGTATAGCAAGGAAGAAGACTATTTCATATACACCTCAGTAGAATGGAGTTGCATAAAGGATGAATAGGATGTAGATTAGGACAAGAATTATGGGCATAGGTAGTGGGTATTGAAGGTTACCTATTCAATAAATCATCCTAATCAACACTAGATGAAAAGACTCCACATGAGGTATGGACTGGTAAGAAACCCTCTCTCACACATCTCAGGGTCTTTGGTTGTGAGGCCTATGTTCACATTCCAAAGGAAAATAGGAGTAAGCTAGATAAAAGGTTGAAAAGTGTATCTTTATTGGGTATAAATATGGCTTGGAAAGGTATAAGATTTGTAACCCAAAAACTAATAAGGTAGTGTATAGCTGAGATGTGGTATTTAGAGAAATTAAAGATGTTGTCAAATAGAAAGTCCTACCAAGGAAGGAATAACCAGAGTAAATAGAGTTTGAGTCGAATGATGATGAATCAAACTATATAGAATAACAAGAATCAGAAGATGAAGATCAAGGCACCATAAAGGTATACACTGAAGATGATCCTAGAACTATTAGGGAGGCAGTGGATTCAGAGAATGGAAATCTATGGAAAAAGGACATGGTTGAAGAAATGACATCCTTGGATAAGAATGAGGCTTGGGATCTAGTGGAGTTGTTGATTGGAAAAAATCACATTGGAAACAAATGGATGTTTACATAGAAGTTGAATGTAGAAGGAAAAGTGGAGAAATAAAAATCTTGGTTAGTAGAAAAAGGTTATTCCTAGGTTGAGGTAATTGACTTTGGTGATATGTTTTCTCCCGTTGCCAAGTTAAATTCTATTATATTTATTTTATATGTTGTTACTCTATTTGATTTTGAAGTAGAATAGATGGATGTGAAGAAAAAATTCCTACACGAGGATCTAGAAGAAGAAATATACATGAAGCAGCCATAAGGATTTGTTGTGAAGGGAAAGAAGGAGTTGGTATGCAAGGTGAAAAAGTCTCTGTATGGGTTAAAGAAATCGCCAAGGATGTGGTATCAAAAATTTTATACTTATATGTTGGTACTTGGCTTCACAATGAGAAAATCCGATCAATGTGTGTATTTCAAATTAATTGGTGATCATCTTCTTTATTTGGTCTTGTATGTGGATGATATGTTGGTCATAGGAAACAACAAGCAGATTATCCAGAATGTGAAAACTCAATTTTCGTCTAAATTTGAAATGAAGGATCTTGGTCCTAAAATTTTCACTTTAGGCATGGAAATTAAAAGATATCGGACAAATAGGAAACTCTAGTTAAATCATAGGAAATATGTCAAGACAATATTGCAAAGGTTTAATATGTAGGAATGTAAACTAGTCAATGATCCTATTACTGTAGGTGTAAAGTTATATGTGGATCAGTTTCCTAAGACACATGAAGATGAAGAGGAAATGTATTGTGTTCCATATGCGAGTTTGGTTAGTAGTTTGATGTACGAAATGGTCTGTACTAGATTGGACATTGCACATGTAGTGGGAGTTTTGAGCATGTATATGTCAAATCCAGGGAAGGAGAATTGGACAACAGTAAAGAGGGTTTTTACGTATTTATGTGGCACTACCAGATATGGATTGTGCTACCAAGGAAGAACAATATTGGACAAAGTGTTGGACATACATGGATTTGTGGATACAAATTGGGCTGGAGATCTAGATCATACAAGATCTACAAGAGGGTATGTATTTAACCTGTTTGGAGGAGAAATCAATTGGATGAGAAAAAGATAATATGTAGTGTCACTCTCAACTGCAAAATATGAATACACGTCAACCACTCATGCAAGAAAGGAAGCAATACGGTTACATAGATTATGTTCAGGTATTGGGTTGGTACAACTAGTTGTAAGGATAGATTGTGATAGTCAGAGTGCTATCTTCCTCGCAAAGAGCCTGGATTATCATTCAAAGACAAACCATATTGATGTTCAGTATCACTTTGTGAGAGACATGGTTGAAGACATGAAGGTCTTGCTAATGAAGGTGGACACTTTGGAGAATGTTTTATATTCATTAACAAAATCTGTGAGCATTGAGAAGTTCTCTTGGTGTAGAGGATCTATGGGCATTGTTTCCCTAGATTGTTGACTATGTAATATTGTAAACCCTTGTATCAAAATAAAACAAATGGGAGAATGTTGTGTATGTGTTATATTCTTTGAAAAATTGATCCCATGTACTGTACCGTGATATTTTTTTGGGTCTGTTTTTGGCAAGTTTTTTTGTGTCTGTTTTTTGCGATATTTTGGCACATGATTTTGTTGATGGTTTTTCTAATTTTGGTTAAGGAATTAAGGTTTTTGACTAATCCGGGTCAATGGATTAGTGGTTTGGATTCTATGGGATCCTATATGTATATTGTATTGTAAACAATGAATATGATGAATAAAATATTAGAGGTGTGGCTCTAAATAGGTTGTTGGTTTCCTGGTTTGGGTTTCCATGGTAAAAATTAACACTTCCATTGTCAAACTCCTCACAATATCTACCATTTCTACTGGTTCCACCTTGATCCTATGTCCATTAGACTCTATCTCTTCATTACCTAAACTGATATTTTAGCCTTTGGCTTCTCTCTCATTATTGTTGTCTCTTTGTGCATCCCCCATGTCTCTAGTCTACAATTCTAACTTGACTTGATCTACTTATACCCCTAATTGTGAAAAATGTGCAAGAAACTATTTTGTTATAAATATGCATACTATAACAAAATTGTCAATTAATGTTATATGTCCTTCTTCTTAATTCATGAAGAATCATATCACGCTTCTCCAAATTCTAATATTTCAATATTATTCTCCTAAGAATCATATTTCCAATGACTATTCCTATTCCCTAATCTAATCTCTAATTTTAAAGTTAAAACTTCCTATAAAATCTATTTTCACCAATTTATGCACTTTCTCCACTGGTACAATTTTATTGCCAGCTCACCTTTTGTCTACTTTAGAAGAAAATCCATCAAGAACCATTAAATTTTGTATTGCAAACTAATAATATTCATGATGGTGAAAAAATAAATTTTCATATTCTCCATCTATTTATCCAATAATATTTTGTAACAATATGGTTTGTTTGAATTGATGAGTAGGTAATGTAACATCCCCAATCTTAATCCCCACAAATTACAATGTAACTATATAAATGTGAATTATGTTGGTGAGTCAATGTGCTGGGTTGAAGATCCCATGTTGATTTAATGTGGCAGGGCGTCAAATTGTGTATTATCTACATTGAAATAATTAATAAAAATAGTAATCATTGTTTATGTTACCAGAGAGATGAAAATGATGGGGGCCTATGATTCCACAAGAGGGGTCCAAAGGGGATTTATGCATGGTTATTAATCCAAGCCCACATTCCTGAAATTATTATCATTGTGTATAAAATTCTAAATTGTTGTTGAGTGTTTCGAAAGACAATCATTAAATTCATGTAAGAGGGTGGGTGCGAGGAATAAAATCCCATAGTTATGGGAGAGCATGGGATGAAGTACAATCATATTTGGGAAAAGTGAGAGTCAATCAATCAAGAGAGAAGAATGTAAATTCATATGCAGAATGGAGACAATTTCACATGCATATTTTGGGCAGCAAGAGAGGATATGAGTACTGGAAAGAGAACCATCCATGTTGTGCTTGACGATAGCCATTGTTTGGTTGTTGTTATGCTAGGAATTTGATATGTGTGCTTGTTAAACAGGTTTTAATCCTGCGATGTGTTTTCCTCTTGAGGAAATGGTTCAAGATCCTTGTGAATGATGTTGCGAACACTCCTAGAACAACCGAGAGTTCTTGGAAGTCCCCAACTGATATATTCCTAACCAACTGAGTATATTGGAAGCCCTAATAAAAAAATGGTATGGCCCGAGGGACTGAGTAGTGAAGGGGGTACATTCCTTGGGTTATGCAAGTTGTGATGAAGAGAGATGGAGTATTGGAACTATTATGGGAGTAGAACCTAGGTTTTGGGCTACTAAGTATGGAGCGTGGATAGCCAAGAGGGTCATATCTCCTTATGGACTCATAGCCTTAGCTCGCCGGTGGCCTTCTGTTGAGAGAAAATGCATAGGAATGCCTATGGCTGGGAGGTTCATCCTTCGTATGCAACTAGTTGGTTAATTATTAACAAATAAGTTCTCTACAGTGTTTTAATGTTTAATTTGTTATGCAAATAGTTTATGAATGTTGTGTGTTTTTTGTGTGCTTACTAGATGAATTCACGTACATATATGTATGTATGTATGTATGCATGCATGCATGGATGTGTTTGTGAGTGTGTGTGTGTTGATTAGATGCATTTAACATTATGGTATCATAAATGGTCAAATATGTGTGTGATATATAACTAGTAAGCTACAAGAAATTAGTTAGCAGAAAATATTATGTTAATGTGTATTTCCTCTCGTAATGGGCCCTAGTTAAGCTAGGGTATGTTACAGGTAAAGTGTCAAGTAAATAAATTTTCCATTTTTGTAATTTGGGGTCCCTTTTCCTCCTTTGAAAATCCCCAAAACCCTCAAAACGTGGCCTAGAATAGTGTATTTTCCTCTGTTTCAGCATCTCCATTCCAAACCCTTTAGAATCTAGCCAATTACTTTACTTGGTATTTTCACGTCTTCTTTTATAACATCCTATTAAAATTTCATCTTAATCTAGATCCCAGTCACTAAGTTGGACTCAGATAATTAAAAACTACTATTTTGAACTTTCTGGAAAATTCAAGCAAAAATGGCTAGTGCCCTCATTAGAATTTATGTATATCTCCTCATTGTTAACAAAACCCATAAAATTTATCTCGATATGAGTTATTATTCTCATGTTATGGACAAACTATGATTTTAGCTCTAGACTTGTTTTTTTTTTTTTGAAACATAGTTTATCATATGCCTATCCAGCAATTTGTTGATGTGGCACCACACGTCCACATGACACCCTGAGGGGATGTCGTGTCACCCCTCCATCCACCTTGGTCCTACCTCATTATCCTTTGTCATCCACCTTCTCTCTCTCTTCTCTCTTTCCCTTACCTTTATCTTCTCCTCTTTTGTTTTCTTTACATTTCCATATAAAAAATTATTAAATTCGAGTCCCACCATATTGGCTGCTACATGGAAGCCTCTAATTATCCCATGTTGTTGGGAGTCCTCATCTGCACCTTACCCTCAACGTATAACCCACTCGCACTTTAAATAAAACAATAATGATTGGGGATGACTCATGATCACGATTGATTTCAAAGGTTGAAGTGGAGGGAGGTTAATGGAAAACCAACCTCCAATACCACCCAACTACCTCAGGGATACGTGGTAGCCTATAATTCATTTCAAAGCATTTGCAATGTTTCAAAACCACTTACAAATTCTATGATACCACTATGGTATTCAGTCCTACCACACGTGTTGTGTGGTGTGGCCACCCACAATTCCTATGGGCCCAACCACACTTGTTCAATCGAATCCCAAGTCACCACCATGGCCTGCCACTGCCGACCTACCACTTGGCCTTGTCACCATAGAAGTTCACGTCACCACAGGTCACCCGACATGTGGCTTCCACGTCATCATTGACGTTAATGTACGGAAAAATTTCCCAATTTTTCCAAAATTCCCCAAAATGTCTATTTTCAAGAAAATGTCATTCAACTTCCCAGGCACTCACCAACTCAACCTCTATGAAAAATACAAGATTTCAACATGTAATTCATCCCATATGGCCCAATAATTGTAAACCCATGATCTGATACCAATCTGTGACATACCCCACTGCCCAGGTACCTAAAATTTCACCTTCTCTAGGAAAATTTCAAATTTTATGATTTTGTTCTTTATTAATCAAGAAATATGCATGCAATAATAAAGAACATACTAATTAATTACAAGAAAATTACCAGTGCATCTTATAAAAGCAACATCCATGTTATAACCCAACATAGAGATAATTACACAGTGGAAATATATAAATACAAGAAACACATAAAAAATAACTTATCTTTAACAATAGCTTCACCAAATGGATACAATTGTCAAATGTTCCACCCAACCTTAGGCTCTGTTGCACATAAAATCTCTATAACATGCCACCCTCGAGCCGAGGCTATGAATCCACAAGGATGGGTCCTAGGTCGACTTTAAAACACACACTATTCAACTATAAAGTTCTCATAGTTTTCTCAACCACAAAAAAATCCTAGTTTACTAGCTCTCTTTCCCCCTTGACTTGTACAAACCAAAGAAATGAGCCCCCTTCTCTACAATGCAATCCCTTGGGTTGTTCCACTTCTTTCCAGGGATCCAATGCCACTGGTAAGGAAATATCAATGATGAAATCTCCAAGGATTTTCAATTGTTGACAATATAATTTCACAATTTCTATCATTCCCATGCACACAGATGCCAATTCCTTACTGGAATAACCAGTGGATCCTACATCCAACTAGAAAAGGCTCTCTACTTCCAACATTTCATTTCCATGCACAAACTAAGAACAAGAGTGAACAAGAATGAATGAGGAATGAGTAACAATGATTGAGGAGCCTCCAAACAACCAAAAACATGGTTTATATAGCGTAAAATCATGAAGATGGGTAACACTTCCGTGACAATCGGGTCTCAAAAATTCCTAGCGGCAATTTTTTGGCCGAAAAAATGTTGCTAGGATTTTTTTCGGCCGAAAATTTGCACGTCAAATTGAACGACGTCCTAACAATGCCCTCGAAATTCATGTACAATGTGTTTAGAATGAATTATTTTCCTGTGGTAAGAATATTTCGGTCGAAACGTTTATTTTTAACGGATTCCGTTAAAATCTAGGTTTCGACTGAAAGATGATTTCGGCCGAAAACATGAAATTGGGACTGAAAACAAAAACTAGAGAATTGCCCCAAGCTTACCTGAACTTCGGAGGTTGCGGACTCTTGCAAATACTGAGAATTTGATTTATAAAATGACACCAACATTTCCAAAATTTAATCTTCTTTCAATTCCTATAATTTGTTTTCATTTTATTTATTTTTATCTAATTTTATTTAATTTTAAAAAAAAATCACTGCATAATATTTTCAGTCGACATTATGATTCGGTGAAATGAAATATCAGTATCTCTAAAAATATACAGTGAAAAATTTAGAAAAAAATATATTCATAATCCTTAAACTGTTCTTTTCAAAAGGGTATATTTAGATTTTAGTTTTAAGTAAAAATTAAGATAGGTATAAGGTGTAGAAAAACATGTGTTTAAAAGATGCAACGTTTTCACCTTGGTCAACTTAAAAAAATTCTAGAAATTATAATATTCATCTGTTAGATTCAAAGTTATAGTCATAATAAAATAGAGTCTCTGTAGATTGTTGCAGTGTATTTTGTTTCTTAAAAACATAAGTTTAATAATAGATACATTATTGTAGAAAAAAGTTACTCATTATCATTCCTTTCATGTTTAAGGAACATACTGTTAAACAACTGTCAAATTGACATATCAAATCATGATAAAAAAAAAATATATATAGTCATTGGAAAACTAACAAAATTCTTCACAAGTTTTGATTTTACTGTAGAGTGAAATTCTAAATAAAAAAAATACTTTTGTATGCCGGAAGTTGAAGAACTTGTAAAAATACAGTTTGTTTTCTCATAAAACAAACAAAAGTGTAACCCATCTTCATGATTTTACCCTATAATTACATGCAATAATGCACCATGTGGCCTCCGTAAGAAGCTCATGTGACCACTTTTCCCAACTAATTCCAATATGGGTGAATAAATATAATAAAAACAATTAGCCCCTTTAGCCCCCTCTCTTGTGGAATCATACCCCACTATAACTCTCTCCTTGTTCACTTTGCAACTAGCGATGCATTTTTATTATTATATTCAAAGTATTACATTTCTAGGCTCTCCAACCTTTCAACTTTACAAATGCTTCAACCTTTCATCAAATATACACAAACACATTTTTAATCCGAGGACTCGAAACTGAGGTATTACAAGCCTATAGTAGGTCATGTGTATTGTATCTAGAGTAGTTGTGAGGATGTCCTCGATACCTCTAACAACTCACCAAATTAAATCCAAACAATGGGTGGTTTGAGAATTGGAAATATTTTCTTAATATCTTATAACTCCAAATTGGACTCCAGTCTCCTTATAATTGCTACTAATCAAACCCCAAAATATATTTTCTCTCTCAGATGGCTCCAGAAATGCTTTAGGAGACCAGGAGTTTGTGATCTTGCACTCTAGAAAATACAATGGGATATCCTTGGGGATGTTGTTTCTTGTGACAATGATAGTGCATGAAGATGATAAAATGAAACTAGATGAAACTCAAAAAACAAATCCATACATGTAATAATTACAGTATCTTTTAAAACTTTATTTATTCACACTATATAACTCTGTGTGAACATAAAAAGTAACCATGAAATAAATCTAGACTAAGTTTGCACTATTTATTTCAAGTTTATTAGTTCATTGTGCTACATTTCTTCCCCTTTTAAGAGGAAATGTCCTGAGCAAAGTCAACAAAATAACCATTTCATTATGCTTTAAAGTAGTCACATTTCAAATGATCACCATGACTCCATCATATAAAATTCCAATCATTCACATCCTATTATTGTTAAGTTGTCATTTCATTGATTATTTTTTTCATCATTATGGGAGGAATCAAATATGGTACCAAAATAAGGGGAAAGAGAAATGTCAATCCCCATGAATCAAATTAAGGATAAAAAGGTACCCCATACCCCAAATGACTAACTTATATAATCAAACAAATTCTCATTAACGTGAGGTGACGACTCATTTAAGTTTCATAAAAAATAAGATAATACCAACAATTTTCATCAACTAATGATGTAATTCATAAACAATGTCCCCATGCCAAACATAAATTTATGACATAGCAAAGTGACCATAATATAAAAACTCAAGAAGATACAAAATAATAAAGACTAAATATTTAAATGTATATATGATATTAAGACCACTTTCAAAAATGATTATCTCAACTTCTCTTCCTCATTATTAGGTTAAAGGCTCTAGAATATTAATAACTAATTCTAATCCTAAAAAAAAATGCAATTGAGACACCAATGTTTACAAGAACTTTCAAAGTGCATCATACCCATATTATTTGCAAGAAGGCCTAAACATCCCTTTCAATTTACTATAATATTTTTATGTACTTAAATTCATCTTTTAATTTCTACATTATTAAATTTTTTTTTTTTTTGTAAATACAGTAATTATATTAAGCTTCAAAAAACAAAAAAGGAACTAGCATAGTCAGCAGTCTGGTTTACAGC
>JASDQU010737116.1:230484-240774 GCA_032191745.1 Picea mariana | reverse complement strand
TTACATAATCATATAGTCTTCTTCAAACTCTTTCTTCACCAAAAAATTCTACGACAAGATTAAGATTCGCCCCTTAGGTAATGTGGGCCCCTGCCAACCTCCTACTATTGTTGGCATCTCTTACTCACTGACCCTAGATGGGTCGTTGAAATTTGACTCTTTCCTTTGTATTTATCAGGTTAAGACATTCTAGGTCAACAACATGCTACTGCTTACCTTTATTACTTACAACCATTCTTACTTACTTTGGATTCATAAATCTTGTTGTTTTCCATGGCCCTTCACTTCTTTCTAATATCATATAAATAAAGAATTTTGCGCATCAATAAGATGTATGTGGAATCATGGCGCTAGTGTGATTTTCAAAGAATGTGCCATTTTCAATTAATAATCTCAAGGAAGGGAATTTGAATCAAGATTCACGTTGAACAACTTCAAGTGGACTAATGGATGGGCTAGAGGCTTATTGTGAGAATGATTAATTTGTTGTTGAATGCAAGAAACTTTGGAGCTAAATTTGATCTGTTCGATATCTCAAATATTTTATCCATGGTCATATGGTCACATATTTATTCATTTACTTCATATTTTAAAGTCCACAGATGATTTCCTTGCAAAAGTAGAACATGTACAAATGTGTCCGTTGATCATATTTGCACAGTGGCTACAAAAATGCCATATTTCATTGAAAAACACATCGCCTTTAGGTTACTTGTTTGAAATAGTAACATCAAATATTTACTTTTGTCTTGAATACGAATTGCAAGTGAAAACAAGTGTACTCATGGGAAAAGATTACACAAATCATTTATTAATGGAATTTAGGGAACAAGACAATGGAAAGTTCTTTCTATTATGCCCTTTTACCATAAAAGTTCAATACTTTTGCAATTGTACATATTGTTATTGTGTTTTTAGTTGAAACTGTATAGGAAATTATGAGTTGCACATTTTGGATGAAAATGACTCATCACCATTGGTACAGAGAGGAGGGCGGGGGGGACAACCTTTCTTACTTACAAGATTCACGCTAGTCATTGATTGATTTTTTCTTCGCATATTTTTTTATTAATTTTGTTTGAAATGGATGCGAAAAACATGAAACTATAGATTTGAATGGTTGAGTTATCATATGCAATTACTAAGAGAGTCTCTTATCGATAGAAAGGAATTATATATATCTCAAATAACATATATTTAAAAAAATAATTGTAGGAAAATATTTAAGAATTGTAAAAAAAATTGGAAGGATAGATAGAGAGAGGAAGAAGACATCCTTAACATTTACCTTGTCCTCTCTTCTCTATCCATGATTTGGTTTGTCTTTGTAGAGTCTGAGTCTAGTGGTCCTGTGTCTTGGTCGTATCTAATAGAAGAGGAGAATGGACTTGAAGCAATTGGATTTGTATCGGCCTTTGGAGCAAAATGACTTGCAGTCTAATTGTAGGGATTCGATTGCATGTACATATTAATATTATAATTGCATATTGTTCTCTTTGCGAATCTCAATCAATTTGGTGTCACAGTTGTATTAGGATTATTTGATTAGAGTATTTAATCACAATCCACTGATGAATCTTGCTCTTAATAAAACTATTTTTTAAACCCTTGGAGTTCTTGGTGTCATGGTTATATTAGGATTATCTGATTAGAGTATTTAATTGAAATCCAGTGATGAATCGTGCTCCTAATATAACTAATTTTTAAACTGCTGGAATTCCTTCCTTCAATACTTTGGATCTAGCTATTGTTGTCTCTGGCAACAAATTTAACAAGTTCTCCTTTGATCGAAATACTTGTTATTTTGCGAATAACCTCAGTATCCATCACGATCAACGCATTAAACCATAGGGTTTTATCAAGAACCTTAATGAGCATAAATGCAGAAGTAAATTCCCTTTCTGCATTCCTATCTCTTAAACTATAGGGTTTTATCATGAACCTTAATGAGCATAAATGCAGATGTAAGTTCCCTTTCTACATTCTCATCTCCTCTCCTGCAATCTCTCTTTAGTGAAATGAAACAAGATCACTCCTTCCCATATCATGGAAGTACCTGGGAAAAGGTGCAGACAATGGCCAATGGTTCTGATTCCAAAACAAACATTCCATCTGCACTAGTATTTTCCTAAAATTTTCTACTAGTATTTTTCTAAATGTTGCTACCTGTTTTGCATGCATAAAAGTGGTTCTATGCTGTGTTAAATGTTCAACAATGATATTTATTCATCATGGTAAATTTATTTTTATTTAATGTTATTTTAAGTTTTTTTTTATTTAATTTATTTTATGGGTTGTTGTAATATCCATCTAAAACAATAGTACAACAATTATTCATTTGATCTGATATGTTATAAATTTTCAAATACATAACTCCAAAATGCTTCTTCAAGAATGGGCACTCTCAAATCTAGTTTTAAGTGTGTTTTGTTTTTTTGAGTGGTCGTGAATGCCATCAAAATGAAATGTTAATTGTACAACTTAAAATAAAAAATGGTTTTTATATTAGCTGGTTGATGTAAGGTAATGGATTTTGTATTATCTTGTAGTTGTGGTAATGGTTACAAGGGACAAAACCATTATTTACAAGAGTAAAGAAGTAAATAATAGTAATAGGGATCTTANTGTGTGTGTGTGTTTTTTGAGTGGTTGTGAATTCCATCAAAATGAAATGCTAAATGTACAAGTTAAAATAAAAAATGGTTTTTATATTAGTTGGTTGATGTAAGGCAATGGATTTTATATTATCTCATTGTTGTACTAATGGTTACAAGGTACAAAACCATTATTTACAAGAGTAAAACAATAAATAATAGTAATAGGTATCTTACATATAAAAATAAAAAAAATAAAGTTAAAAAGAGGGAAGTTCCTTCTATATTAAGAAGCAAAAAGTACCATTCTTTTTGCATTACCCACCATTCCGTCGATTAATCCAAAACTGAAATGGAGTTAACCCTTGTTCAAGGAGGACTAGTTTTCCATCAATCTTACCCGAAGGAAACCAAGATTGATGGTGTTTCATTGTCTTAACTCTGCCTAAAGTCTTACGGGATGTAACTAGAAATGTATATAAAACTATGAAAAAGAGATTGTAAGCTTTGAACAGGACCATAGGTAATACTCGATGGTGTCTAAGTTCGTGTCCATATCCATAGCGTGTGACTTAGCTAGGATGACAAAGTGTTGTAGGCAGGTTGGACATATTTGTCCAGGTGGCACATTGGAATAGGCGTCGAAGAGCATGTCCACATGCTGGCCCATGAGGGTGCCACAATAAGCATGGTCCACCATATGGATCCTCAAATCAAAAACCAAATTAAGCAGGTTGGGATGTAGTAGTGGTGGCGGGTCACACCATTGAGTTTTCATGTAGGAGATAAGAGGTGCCAGGAATATTGTGCCATCCTCCTTGGCCTTTCCACTATGCTTGCTTGGCTCTACTTCCACTAGCTTGCTTGATTCTTCTTTCCCATCTCGTTTCAGGTCTGCTTCCTCCTTTGTTCTTTGCATGTTTTTTCCCAAAGTGGCTTTAGCATCTAGGACTTCTTCGTGAGGGTCCATGTTTGTTGGGATCTCCTCTTCCACATAGAAGGTGAAGCCTTCTTGTCGTGTCACCCCAGTTTTACCACCATTATAGTTCTCAGGGCCAGACAAGGAGGTTCCCACTCTGAAATTACTTGGTGGATCCTAATTTTATGGCACTATGAAAAGGCGCAGCTCTGAAGTCTTCTGAAAAGGATCCTCCAAGATTTCCTCTTCGACGTATGCCATGGGAGGCTCCATGATGACTGCTGCAATCAAAGGATCCATGATGACTGTTGCAACTGGAGGAACATTGCATTCAATTTGTTGTGTTGGAGTTGGGTTCGGGAAATGGAGAGTGCACCCATTCCATTTTTTGCAAGTATTTTCATTGAGCAGCATAGGAATGTCAGGCTGACCCTCGGTGAGGCTTTCCTCATTCTCGAGGAATCAATCTAGGGAGATAGGTGGGAGGTATGCAAAAGGTAGGAAGATTTTTTCTCCAAGGCTTCCAGCTACAACTTTGGTGCAGAGTGAAAATGAAGTGGAGAGAGACATGGTGCGGGCGTGCTAAGAGAAGGAGGTCCGACAAGACATTCAACGCCATTAATATCTATGCATTTATGAGCATCATAATGAGACTATTCGCATGGGGGGAAAGTCTTGTTTCAAGAGGGTGGTAGTTGGGGCCCGCTCCCATCCTTAATGTTGAGGGGATGGGAGTTGGCCAACCTCATTTAAGGCCAATCCTGGGTCCACACCATGTGTCTTGGGAGGTCTCTGTGGCATCCCATCTTGGGGATGAATATCTCCATGGGAGAGTTCATGGCACCATGTCGAAAGATCAGTGTAGTCAGAGATTTGTGCATGCCAGTAGATTTGCTCAGTTTCAGTGTTGACTCCCTCATTTGCAAGGTAGTCCACGACTTTGTTGGAATCCATTTTAGCATGAGAGGGGATGATAATGAGATTGGGACAGAGAAAGAATCCAAAGTCCTCCAAATGTCCTGAAAGGCGCTAGCTGGGCGAGATATCGGAAGGACGTTCGCCATGGAGAATTCAAGTTATGAGGTGAATGATGATATAAGAGTGCCCCTCTATGATGATCCTCTAATAATGATTTTCCAATGCTAACTTGAGTCCTTTAAGAAGGCTTAAAAGTTTAGGTGCATTATTTGTGTTTTCCCTCAGAAAGCATCTTGTCAAGTGAAGGATTTCGCCATTTTAGTTCTTGAGGACTGCCCTGAAGCCCGCTGGGCCAGAGTTTCCTTTTGAGGCACCATCGAAATTGATATTTATGAAGCCTATAGGGGGTGGGGAATAGAGTCTTGGGATGCAAGGGTGTTTTCTGACTGCATTTGTGGTTTCCTGATTGTGAATGTCTAGGTTCCAGTTTTGAAGGATCCATTCCTCCTTTTTATTGCAAATCAGGTCGTTAGGGGTCCAAGACTTACTCTTGATTTTTTTTGAAATGAACTTCACTACCTACTCCTAGACTGAGGCAGGAGGGGAAGATTTTGAGCGGAATATCCTTCTATTTATTTCCTTCCAGATTTTCCATAGGGAGAAACCTAGGAGAAGTTGCCAAATTCTCTTAAGTATCGGGTTGTAGAAAGAGATTGAGTCCGAGTGCTATAAGGCATCCTGAATACTATCCCTTTAATGATTTGAGAAGTGCATCATTTGGTATCCTTTGTCTTAGATTCCTTAACTATATGAAAATCCATTGAGGAGGTGTTCCATAGTCTCCTCTTTTTGTTGACAGATAGTACAAATCGAGGGGCCTATGAAGCCCTTTTTTTTGAGGTTGTCCCAAGTGAGGATGCGGTTTTGTACTGTGAGCCAAATAAAGAAGGAGACTTTGCGCCATAGGTTGGAGTTCCAAATTTTCTTCCATATGCGCTCCATAGCCTGTTGTTGATTGCTCTCCTGCAGGTGATAAGATTCTTTGACTAAGAAGTTTCATATGGTAGAGTAGCCCCATCTAAGAATGTTCGAACCCTCCCTGATTGGAATTTTTCTATGTCTTTCATAGGCTTGCCAGGCTTGTAGATCTGCCTCCCCCAAGAGTTGAAGAGTCTGATGTTCTAATCTCCATTGCCGCCAAGTCGTGCCTCTATCTATTGTTTTCCAAAGATCTTTGACCCATTGAAAGGCTTCCTGTTGAAGTGCTAACCTGAGGGGACGTAGTTCTTCCAGATTGATTAGGGGTGTTTAATGTTTTTAGGAGTCCTTCCAGAATAAGCTGCTTTCTCCATTTCTAATTTCCTAGAAGGCATTCTTTTGGATTAGAATTCAGTTCTGCCAGGCCATGTTCCAGATGCTAGAGTCGAGTGGTCAGGGCATACTTTTGTCTCCATAGTTGTGCCCAAAGTTCTGTGGGGTGTTGGATCCATTGCCACGAAATTTTCACTTCGAAGACCTTATTTAGATTTCTAGGGTGATCTTAAATAAATTTTAAAAGCATAGATTGAATGAATTTAACAATTAAAAGTATTGTTTGAATGAATTTAATTGTTAAACATGTTTTATTATTTAGATATTTAAATATATTTTGATAATTTTTTTTTAATAAAAGTGTTGAAAATATCTTTATCTATGAATCAATTTTTACAATCAACCCTAATAGTCTATCAATACTTGCAAATTTAGCATTGCAATCCAAACGTTTTGACTGGTAAAGTCTATGGAGGTATACATGACTGGTAAAGTCTATGGAGGTATACATACCCTACCCCTATGAATTTGAACATGTGATCTCTTAGGAGGAAACACGTGTTCTTAACCATTAGGCCCACTCAGGTTGTATCTTGTGAGTGTTCTTTTACTTACATATTCTCAATATTCCTTCAATTGAAATTGTTTAATATTTTGTTTAAAATTTATTATTTATATGGTATTACAAAAGATATAATTATAAATTTTTTAATATTTTTTTTAATATTTCTTATTTATATGATATTACAAAAGATATAATTATATATTTGAAATTATGTCTAGAAAAAATAACAAAATCTCATAAAAACTTATACAATAAGTTTGTAAAATATTAATTTCAAATTATTTAGGTAAACTCTTTATAAATATTATTAATCCCACAAACTAAATTATCATTATATTTTATATTTCACTTTACCTTAATATTTTCTTCATTTAAACTATTAGATACATATTTAGTTTTATGATTATAAGTTAATATATCTAACTGAACTTAAATATTAATTTTTGACTTAAATACTTAATAAGATATTATTAAATAGAAAAGCAAGTTGAATTGTATAGTGTTTTATATTGCATTTTACTTTATTTTATATTTGATACCATTAGGCTATTATATACATATTTAATTTTATGATGATAAGATAATAGATTTGATTGAACTTAAATAATTTTATCTTTTAGCTTTTATATATAACGGACAGAGGGAAACTATCTATCTACAATATTTGAAATCTCTAACAGACGGAGGGAAACTATAAGCTCTAACGATAACGAACGGAGGAAAACTATCTATTTGAAATCTCTAACTAACGGAGGGAAACTATATTTGAAATCGAAACTGAAAAAACATGAACACATGGATAAACTGGATGTTTGGGAATTTGTGAAAATCAAAAGTGAAAAAGCATGATAAGCTCTAATGATAGTCCTTCAATATTTTACTCCTCCTATGTGGTTGGTTGTCTTATTGTGTGTGGGTTAGAGTCTGTGTCATGTCTGTGTGATAGAGGAAGAGGCTGAACTGAATTGGAGCCACCTACATCATCCGTTGGAACTTCTGAATGATAACTGACATCTCAATGGTATATATTATCTTCTAAATCTTCTGCAGAGATTGTTTTGTAAATTCATTCAAGAGTCTTAATCTCTTCTTTCTTATTCCAAATCTCATGTATAGCCTTCCTTTCGATTTGTCAATTTTATTGCAAATATTTCAGGTTCTTCTATGTTCTATCTGCATGGAAATAGTCATTAGTTGGAATATCTTAACGACAAAAGACACGCATTTGATAGGATTCAAGCCCTTCTAAACCCTTTCACAAAATGAATTCAAGATAAAGGTATGTATGGCTCTGATTTCTCTTTCCTTTTCTCTTAATAGGTTAACCTTGATGCCATGGCTAAGGCCATGTTGAATACATGTAATATTTCGTTAAGTAGAGGAACATCACTCTCTATATCTTTAGAGGCTGAGGTTTCCACCTTGTATTTTTGTTCTATTGTAGACTAAATTATGGAACATGGTAAGGAGAAAAATAAACATTTTCCCTTCATTTCCCCGTGTGCACTGCAACTCCTTGAAAATGGACATAGAGATTTCGTGGGATAAGTTTGTTGCTTCAAATTATTGTCTGATCCATCTCGATCAACTCTTTTAGATGATTTTCTTATGTTCTATGCACGAGAATTTTCATTGTTTCTTATCTTAAACATGATATCCTTCCACTTATTAGGAGGTTTATGACATAAGGACTTAGAAGCCACATTTCCCCAACAACTGCTCCCTATCTTTGAAAGAGAAGAGGAGATGGATCGAACTGGTGACCGACACTTTGAGATTTCAAGACTGAGATGACGAGCAATGGTTACAGGTTGGGTTTCAAGAGGACTATGAATTAGAGGAATTTTTTTTCCTATGATTGTATTCCAACCATCATTATTATTACTTATGACACAAAACTCTAAGTCTGTGTCGTAACTAACATCTTCTCTTCTGCGTTTCTCCAGTAAAATCTCATCCATCTGCGAGAGGTTGAGAGAGAATGAAATTCTAGGACTCTTCTTGTCGTCGTCCATAATTTTGGTATGTGAGAGGTCGAGAGTAAATAAAATTTGAGGACTCTTCCTTAACGATAAAACCTTAATGAAAATATTCGAACAGATTTTCTACGTAAAACACACTGTAAGTACGATTCAAATTTTGCAAAACCCTAGAAATTCACTGCAAATTCTTCCCGATAAGAAAAATGGTGCTGGTACTTGTACTTCCTCTTGTTTTGAAGTTAAAAAACCAATGAAACAGAGAGCACAAGCTACTTCAAGAGTTAGAATACTATCAAAGGAAAATGACGCAATAAAACATGCGTAGAAAACTGCAGGATTCAATGGAAGTATCTAAGAGCTTTAGAAGTGGCCATAGAATCCATATAGGGTAGGGCATTTAAACTCTGACTCTAGGAAATTTAACCCGTCTCTTTAGTAATTTAATCAATTATGTTATCTTTCTCATTAGTTTAAGTTGAATCCTATTTTTGGCTTAATCTACATATATTATCTCTTTTTATGTAACTAATTTTTCATTGGTTTCTGGTAGTTAGTTTAATCTGCTTCTTGAACAGCTTCACCCACCCATCTCTGTTGACGGAATTTAGGGTTATTTTATTATTCTAACCCCACGTGAATTATCTACTTAGTTAACTGACCAACATCTGCGTCAAGAAAAATGGGGCTAGGGATACAGACAGTTCACGCTATTCACAATCTTTATTCTGTGAGCATTAGAATATTTGTGTGCTATGTTTAATGGCTTTGACTTTGAGGCTTTATATATCCATTAAACATTTTTTTTTTTTAATTTAACATTTTCAAATTTGTAATTCAGTAAATAAATTTAGTGTTAAATAGTAAATATATAAGCACAACATAAATCCCTATTTTAACGTTTTTTGGGGGGGGATATTTTCTGTTTAATTTTATTCTATATCTTTTCAAAAATTATTGAATCTACATATTTGAATGGTTAATTATGTATAATCTAAATGCTCCAAAAAAATTTGAACATTCAAAAATACAATTTACAAAATAGAAAATTATAATCTCATACAAAATTATATCATCAAATTAAAACTATAAAACCAAAATGTAAAACAAATAGACAACCCCTACTTAAATCTTAGTGATTACAAATAATAAATCTTACCTATTATTACAAATTTCATATTGTCGCTTCAAATTTGAATAAATATGTGTGTCACGACTGGGTTTAAATGTTGTCAGTAAGGGCTCCTCAAAAGGAAAACATGTCAGTAGGGGCTCCTCAAAAGGAAAACACTGGATTTAAATGTTGTCATAGAGATATTTACATTTATTTTCACTCAGTGGATACATAATTTTCTTTTTACCGTGAGTTGATTTTCATCCAATTTTATCAATAGCCTTTGAACTTTGATTTTTATAGCTTCTGAACTCCCATGATATATATTCGATATGAAGTGAGACAAAGTTCGTTACGTGTAGATTTTTTAGTCTCTTTATATATATATATATATATATATATATATATATATATATAAATAAAAATAAAAGAAATAAAAAAATTAAACTTTTTAATTTTTAAATATATTGTATTAATTGTTTTTATTTAAATTTGTAGATTTGTAGATTTTAGTGATTATTTTTGTATAATCCTAGTGATTATTTGAGTTTTTTCTAAACAAAAAAAAACCATTTCAAAACCTAATTTAAATTTAAAGCACATTAGCCTTCCATTTTAGTTTTTAACTAGATTTAAAGAACCTCAGCCTTCCATTTTAGTTTTTAACTAGATTTAAAGCACCTCAACCTTCCATTTGATAAATTCATTATTTATGTTAGTTATTTTACCTGTGGTTTCTTTTTAAGTGTGTGATGTAAATTTATTATATGTTTTTTGTCATTTTGTTAATTTATTTGTATTGCTTTGTATTTTCTATTAAAATTATGTAATTTTTACTTTAATTAACATAATGGATCCATGATTGTCTATTCCATATTCAAAAATAGATT
>JASDQU010737116.1:192319-224436 GCA_032191745.1 Picea mariana | reverse complement strand
TTAATCCAGAGCTTCGTCCAAAGAAGGGAAAAACGATTTTGCATGCACCCACGAAGGAGGATGGATTACCAGCAAAGCAAGAAGAACACCATGAAGAAAAGAAAGTAGTCACTTGGTTCTGCCAGAAGTGGATGTCTCAACTTCATTGTGTTTTGCTCCCCCTGATGTAATCATCTTTCAGAGACAAAGAGCAAGTCGGGTGGCCTACCCTGAGCTTGCCGAATGGTCAGTAACCTTTTGGGGACCAAAAGGTCTTATTTTTGGGAGGTGTGATCCGAAATCGGATTCAGAAGGCTGTCAGGGCATGAAAAATGCTCAAAAATGAAAGTGCTCAGAATCCGACGAAACCAACACCATTGCGTCCGGCTCGTCTTCCTAATTCCGGTGGTATAATTTTTATGTCAAACAGAGTCCGTATGAAGAAGATAGCACGTTCTGACCGAAAAGTCAAACAGGCAAAAAAAATGCTGACTGGGCAGGACACGTGTCAGTCCGTACAGCTGACATGGCACGTCCTACAGTGACACGTGGCATGTTCTACAGTGACACGTGGTGGCTTCCGTATAGAACACGTGGCAACCTCAGAGCGTGACATGTGTCAGGCTGATTTGGCACTTTCGACGCGGAGTTGAACCAATCCCGAGGTGACACGTGTCACCACTGAAAGGGTGACACATGGCAGGGTGACGTCAGTAACTGACATGGCAGGCTTACGTGGCAGATGACGTGGCATACGGAAAAGCTGACTCAGCAAGGTGACATGGCAGTACAACTTGACAAGTGGCAGGGCACGTGGGCCAATCAGCGAATGACACGTGGCGTGTTCTGGTTGGTTGAAAAGGTGCCACGTGGCCCAATCACAGGCTGCCACGTGGCACCCTGGGTTTAGCGAATAACGACTATCTTAAAATAATTTCGGAGCCCGGGGGATTCGAACCCCGGACCTCCCCAACCGGCTACTTCTATATAAAGTCTGCCAACCACTATGCCAAACCTTATTTCTTATAAAATGTATGTAAAAGAATCTATAAGATTTCATTTTACGTATTGATTGGGGCAGGGTTATGTTAAGCCCGCGGTCTTATGGAGCTGCATATGACCAGCTAAGGGGGCGCGCGCCCGGATGGAGGGGGCTAAGCCCATTTTCAACTACAATATAGCTTAAAAGTGGGTTTGGTAACCACTTTATGGTTTTTTTTAACTAATTAAAGCCATTTTTGATGTAATTAATCCATTTTTAAGGGTTTTTGGACATTTTTAGAGCCTAAATTCGTGGAGGAAGTTGGAGATGGAAAACTAACTCCCCCACTATTTAACCAAGGCCATATTGAGGCCATTTGGTCATGCTTGAGAGCTTTTGGACGGTTTTGGAGAGAAAAGATGTTGAGGCAAAGCCAGGTCTAAGCCAGTTTGAGGCAGAGGAGCTGTTGAGGTAGAGATGCTGTCGGACGATTTCTGAGAGTTCGGTATATCCGTTTCAGGTGCCGTAAGTTGTGCAAGATTCTAGAGATCATGGCGAACAAGACCAGATCAGTCTAGGAGCCAAACGACAATTGTAAAGATGTACTAATAAACTTTCGAAAAGAAATCAAGAAACCTCCCTCGCAGAGAAAAGGCCCGAAGATGTAGGAAAAGTTGCTGAACTCCGTTATCAAACTTGTGCATTATGGTTTGTTGTTCTTTACTGCATTTCAGATTTGCATATATGTCTATGGCTGTATAATTCATTTTATTTTCCTCGTTCTTTCGTTAAATTTTCCCAATGGTCATTTAATGCATGCAAATAATAACTCAACCATAGTCATTTCAAAAAATCCTGACGGATCATTGATTAAAAAAGAGGAGGGAAGAAACACTTGGAACATGACAACATAAAATTATAGGAACTAATAGACCTACTTAACCTTTTCGACATAGAAATGGGAAATGGAACCTTCACGTGTACCAATAGATGATGAAGAAATCAATAAATAGCCTTCATGTTATATCGCTTCTTAATCTCAAAATCCGTTATGCTCGAAGGACCAATGGTAGATTCCAACATACTTCCAAAATCAGGCTCAGATCACTGGCTAGTTCATCTCTGGATAGACAGAATAGCCACTCCCAAAATCAAACCCTTCAAGTTTGATAAATTCTAGTTAACCCACCTAGACTTTAAGGATTTAGCCCGCACTTGGAAGACTAATGCGGAGATCTAACAAGGGACCGAAGTTTTCTGCTTCCAACAAAGGTTAAAAAACTTTAAAAACTAGGTACACCAATGGATCAAATATGTCTTTGGGAACATCTTTCAAGAGAGAAAAATGCTTGAAAAAAAACTACAAGACCTTGAGGATCGAGTCATTCAAATGGGCTACACGACTACCCAACAACAAGAGGAGAAGACCATCAAAAGGAAACTTGAATAAAGAAACAAGTAGGAGGAAATCCTATGGAGACATAAATCTCATGTTCAATGACTCAAGGAGGGGGAGAAAAACTCCAAATTCTTCCACCACTCCATGATCCATAGAATCTTCGTCAACCACATTACAAATCTAGAATATGATCAGGGAAACACCCTATTAACCAACTAGGAAATAACAAATGAGCTGACATACTTCTACAAGGATCTTCTCTCAGAACCCTCTGTGGATCACACTCTAGCAACATAACTAGTCACTCAAAACATTCCATCCCTTATCTCCTTGGAATAGAATGTGACTCTCATGAGACCCATAACGCAAGTAGAGGTGGATCAAGTTATTCAGAATATACCCAAGGGAAAAGCTCCAGGCCCAACTGGCTTCACCACAAAATTGTTCCACTATTGTTGGCCAATTCTTAGGGAAGAGGTATGGGAGTTGTTTGAGGAATCGTGTATCTTGAGCAAAGTCCTCCAAGTGCTAAAAGCCACCTTCCTCACCCTAATTCCCAAGGAAGAGAGGGTTACTAATCCAAAGAACTTGGGGCCAATAACATTATGTAATGTGTTTTACAAAATTATCTCCAAAGTCATTGCATTGTGACTCAATCCCGTTCTCCCCTTCATCATCTCTAAGGAGTAATCAAGGTATGTTGAAGGAAGGAAAATAATGGACAACATCATATTAGTCCACAAAATCATGCACTCACTCAAAATCACTCACACCCTAGGTATGCTACTAAAACTAGATATCCCAAAGACTTTTTACAAATTAAGTTGGCAGTATATGAAATCTCTTTTAACTACTTTTGGCTTCAACAAATACTGGATCTCCTAGATAATGAATCTCAGATCCTCTTCCTTCTTCTCAATTCCTGTCAATGGATCATCCTCTCAACCCTTCTTCCCCACAAGAGGCATAAGAGAAGGTGACCCACTCTCCCCCTTTTTATTTCTCATAACGGTTGAGGACTTGGGCCACTACATCAAGGCTTCCATTCATAATGGATCACTACAAGGCCTCCATTTATATGGGTTACAACCAGCAGAATCACATAGCCAATTGTTAGATGAGACAATTCTTCTGAACACCCCCACTGCACAAGAAGCCAAAAAAATAAGATCCATTCTCAATTATTTTAGTGAATCCTCCATAACCACCTTTAATCTATAAAAATCTCAACTCTTCTTCTTCAATACGCCATAGGCCATCCAACATCACATCTCACAACTAATGAACATACCCATCTCTTCCCTACGTTCTCAATATCTGGGACTTCCTCTTTCTGACTTGGTTGCCAGAAACATTTCATGGGATTCTCATCTCCTTTCAATATCCAATTTCCTTAGCAATTGGACCTTATGATCCCTCAATCTCCCAGCCCTCATTCTTGTGAAATCATTTCTATAAGATACTCCTTCCTACCTCTTTTTGGCCCTTGTTTCCCCACAACCAATCATCAAAAAAAAGAAATCTACAAAGAAATTTTCTTTGGCACGGTCGTAATCCTGAAAAAAAATGGGCACTTGTTAGCTGGGACAAAGTTTGCAAGCCTAAACCTCTAGGATTTTTGGGTCTCCAAGATCTAGGAAAATTAAACAACACCATGGGAGAAAAGATATGGTGGCGTTGGCTCAAAACTCTGACTGAGCTTTGGGAAAAAATGTGTGAACACAAATATGCCCCAAAAACACCTCAGTATCATCTTATATGGTTGCAGAACAAAACTCAGGGCTCCAACATTTGAAACGCTTCCTGGAAAAATCACCCACTAATATAGGAACATGTTTTTTGGGAAATTCGCAATGGATAGAGTGCACTATTCTTGATGGATTCCTGGAAGCAACTGACACCCTTAGAAACTTAATAAAACCTAATATATTATGAGAATCACATCCAAGATCTAAACTCCCTTAAAGTGGAAGAACTATGGTCTAACACCTCCGGCAGTCCTCCTTGGTGTAGCTAGAAAATGACTTCACAGGATCTCCACATTATTATAGAATATTACTTGCAACATTGGAAACAAATGACAAATCTAAGGAGAATTGATATAAGAATAGACCTGGACATTCTCGGAGGGGGTGACACCCTACATGTAAACTTCACACTCAAAGAAGAATACATTCTACAAGAAAACTTCCACAACATTCAAAAAGATCACATATGGGCAATAATATAGAAATCAAAATTTTGGCCAAAAATCTCCACTTTTCTCTCGCTTCTAGTTCAAAATAAAATCCTAACTTGGGACAATCTCAAGAGACATGTATTCATATCCCCCTCAAATTTTCACCTTTTCACTAGTAGGAAGAAACCATGGAGCACCTCCTAAATCACTGCCCATTCAGTGAGGAAATCTGGAACCAGGATGCACAAAACATGAGAAGAACCATAAGAGAGAATAATAGCATTATCAACACAATCAGAAATTGCAAGCCTAGATCTTATAAAATTCCTATCCTAAATAGAACTTAGCAACTCTTACTAGGCTTCATCGTCTAACAATTGTGGAAACAAAGGAATAAGTTAATCTTCCACTCTCAAGCCTCCCATCCCCCTCTCCTCTCGACCGCTATCCTCGAGCACCTTCAGGAAACCCTCCAACTCCACAATTGGAACCAAGAATATTTTCCCACTAATCCAAGATAAATATGTTTCCTAAATTCATGGGGCTTCTCCATGACCCTCACTTCCCCCCCTGCAGATTTCCTTGAAAGAAATGACTTCTAGCCCCTATTCTTGGCTCCCACACCCATCTAGATTTCACAAATTCAATTTCAATGGTTCTTCTAAGGCAAATCAAGGAAACTCAAGATATGGAGCAGTGATACAAGACAATACAAGAAAGATTTAATTTCTCGTGGAAGAAAATATGGGGTATGACACCAATAATTCAATAAAAATCTAGGGTCTTATCAAAGGAATCCAAATGGAAATTGACCACAATATCACTGACATCATCATAGAAGGATATTCCAGAGTAATCATTGAGCTAGCCACCAAAGTCATAAATGCAAAAGACCCAGAAAAAATCACCCCAAGATGGCATATCCCATGCCCCCTCAATAGTCTAAAAGATCTTCTCAAGCCGTCACTCACACTCACCACCTCACACATAAGGAGAAGTGAAAACAAGGTGGTGGGTAAATTAGCCAATGAAAGTGTTGAATCTACTCAGTAGGACACTTTCATTGAAACAAGGCAGTCCTAGAGCTCACAATTGTAGATCCAATGCATGGAGTTGGCCCACTAAGATCTCCATCCCCCAGATGGGGTGACAATAAGACAAATCCATAGGAAATATGGCATGGGGAAGTAACAGGAGTTAATAACTCTTGTCACCAACCCTCCATCCATTATTACAGAATGACTCGCAGTCAACGGAGAGTAAAAGCGGTGCACCTCTACAACCTTGCAGGTTTAATGGCCCCTCGCATGAGCCTGACCGAGCGTATTGTGCTAGGCACCAGGCCTAGGTATGTCATCACCTCATCTTTCAATGCTAGCCTTCAGTGAACTTGGGCTGCACTATGATGGAAAATGCCTTGGTGAATTCTTTCATTTTTCCTCTGCAATTGATATTTCTCCTTGGATCTTTCAGGCAAATTATCTCATTTTCACTCTGCAATTTATCTTGCTCCTCGACTCTCCTGGGATAGCTCGGTATTTCCCCACCAGTCCCTCCGCTCTTTCTCCTCATCTCTCTCGAGCAAATTCTCTCATTTTCCCTCTACAATTTCTCTTGCTCGTCGACTCTCTCGAGCTCTCTCGGGTTCTCCCCAAAAGTCCCTCCACCCTTCTCCTTCACTCCACTGTAGGCCAACCTCCACAATCCCTCCACCATGCTAAGAGAGAGGGGGGATTCCAAAAGAGGATAATTTTATTACAGGTCTCTCTCCAGACATAGCACGCTCACCCCCTCCTAGTTAGCTCTCATCGCAATTCGCACCTCTAGCCTTAGAAAAATAGCCAGGGCTGGCTTGAGCTTCCCTTGTCACCCCCTCAAATACCTCATTTGATCCATGGAAACTACCCAATCAGAGAGGAGCTGCCACCTCCAAAAGGGATCACTCTGCTACAGAACTATCCTCTGCCCGCCCCCCAATATCCACCCATGGGATCAGGTGTTTGGCACACGAAGTTGCATGGTGGAGGAAGACATTCCCCCAAGCATACAGGTGGAGGACCATACGATGAGCGCTAGTGAGGAAATGAAGGCAGATACACCTCTTCTCTCCCCAAACCGACCCTCAGACGAGCACGTCCAAATCATTTTTGAAATTCATCAAAAAGAAGATGACCAATTGCACATTCAACGCATCCTCGACCAAAGAATGAATTTTTTTTTATGCATTAGCAGACTCTCCAATGTGGAATCGATGCCCAACATGCAACCATAAGTTTATCCTAGCCTACATTATCCATGGAATCCTGAGCTCACCCAAGGAATAGCACCTCCAAGTTTTTTGTTTTCTCTCCTTCTAGTTTTGTCACCTCTCCAAAGATGGGCAGAATCTCTGCCTCTTGTCGCAAGCTAGATGGTCATGGCGACCAATTTTCTATCATTTTGTTCATACTTTTTTATTTACACGGTGATGCGTTAAACTCTAAGTTTTTTATGAAAACCACATGTTTTGATTCCCCTTTTGTAACAGAACATGTGGCTAACACATGAAATTGTACAAACATAAATTAATATAAGGATCTTACTTTATTTACAAAAAAAAAAAAAAATCTTTGAATAAAAAAACCAAATACATATAAGATGTAATTATCAAATACATAGAAGAAATATTTGAATGAAAAGAAAAATACATATAAGATGTAATAATCAAATACATAAGATGTAATAATCAAATACATAGAAGAATTTTTTGAATAAAAAAACAAATACATACAAAATGTAATTATCAAATACATAGTATATAGACAAAAAAAAAAAATTGTAAAACTTAAAGATAAACAATTTAACATTTTTGAATACTAAAACTGAAATCTTTTATGAAAACTTTAATACTTTTATTCCTATTTGATAAAACAAAAAGCTAACCAGTATACCAAAAACAAATAACTGCATAAAAGGGTGAGAAGCCGAGCTTGATTGGGAAAAATAAATAATTTTAACAAAGCCTAGAATCTACTGAAAAACTAAGATGGATGGCGAAGGTGAGAAAAACTAAGATGGATGGCGAAGGTGAGTTAGGGAGATAAACCGAGACACAACCCATATTTTATCCATGAGAGTAGTCCATGTCGTGCTTAGAAGCTATTGATAAAGCTTACAAAAAGTAAGGTTATTTCTTATTTTTAAAGAATTTTTTGGCTTCCATTTAGCATTGAAACTGTTGGCACAAAATTCAGCATTGACACTGTTTACTCTTTTGGAATTTTATTTTCTAAGTATTTTTTCATTTATGTTTGAAGCTTCCAAAAATTCTTCATAATAATGTTTTAGTATTTAATGTTTTTGGGATTTTTTTTAAGATTTTTTCCATTTTTGTTTGAAGCTTCTGCAGCTGCAAAAAATTCGACACGAGGTTTAATTTTTAATTTAAATATTATATATTAATTGAATGATTAAATGTTTGAATTAAAATTAATATACTAATTTAATATATTGAAATTGTGCACTTATCTGTACATGTATATTTTTATGATTGTAAATTGTGATACAATAATTCATTTGTTTTAGAAACTATCATTATAATTATAATGAAAAATCTTGTTACACATAAGTTTAGATGAAAATTTTAATTTAATCACTGAAACTTAAAATACTGAAGATCAAGAGAACCCGTCCTTTGATTTAAACATATCATAATTTAGGTATCGTAAAAATGAAACTGCACGTGCCTAATCACAAAATAATCATGAACTTGGCTGAGATATTGGCTATCTGTTTTACATTTTCGTTACATATCGAGGGCAGGGCAAGTATCACTAGAACTTTTGGGGATTTTCATTATTATTTGAACTTGTATTTATGTCATTAACAGTACAATTCAAAGAATATTGGCCGACAATAAATACATATTTGAATCTACATTTTTTTGTTTTCAGACGCCGGTGGACACGTAAGAGGTGAATAACAATGAAGAAGTGAATAAGAGAACACTACCAAAATAATAATAAATAACGAGACTGATTCGTTCTACTCAATCCGGGGTTAAGATAATATAGTTTCATTATATTAATAGGTGGATTAAGTTAAGGTGGGTCGGTAAAATTAATCAAAAGGAAAATATTAGGGATTAACTACTAATCAAGTGGGTTAAACCCTTGTCAATGAAAGATTGAATCTATTCAACGTGGTGGAGAAATGGCATCAAGGTTACACTATCAATAGAAAATGCAAGAGAAACCAAATCCATACCTGTAAGGAGGTTTTCGAAGGGATTGAATTCTATTGAAGCCATATCTGTAAGGAGGTTTTCGAAGGGATTAAATTAAAGATTGTCATTAATTTATATCTTAACTTTGATGTATATATTCATTAATTCACATTTTTTTCTTCTTTTTGGTGTAGCGATTCAAATCTTCATGTTAGAACTTGTGACAAAATCACATTATATTTACATTTTTCACTTCCAAGTTTAGTTTAGAGTTGATTGTGATTTATTGATATGATAGTTGATTTCATTATGGTAGTCTATATTTTTATCTTCTATATTATAAAGTTTTAAAATTGTGAAATGTTAAACTTTTGGAGAACATTTTCACCTAGAATGTTCTACTTGAGGAATGTTTGAATCATTTATAGTTTTTTTTATTGGTGTCTCACATATCACCTTTCTATTTATAAATTCTCTTATATTATACTATGCTTAAAATATATCCATTGTCTATGTTTGTAGAAACTTATGGTAGAGTAGCATAGTTGGTATAAATGTTTTGTTAGCAATGAAATAAAGATTTAGGGAAATTTCTTAAAAGTTTAGGAGTATTCTTTGCAATAAGATTACCATTTCTTATGTGTAAATAATCAGTGGGTTAGCCAATGTGAGATTGTTTTGAGTTCCACTTATAACAAATTTACTTCTCCCCTAGGAAAATTGGTATTGATGTACATGTCATACATTGAAGCTAGAACTAATGTTATGAAATTAGTATGGAATCATGATAGATTAGTCTAGCCATTGAATTTTTTGCCTTTGTCTTTGTGATTGGTTGTGTATGCATAGTCATTGAAATCTTTAATATTGAAAAGAGGTCTCTTTTAGGATGATTTAGTTCATACCTCAACTCCATAAAATCGTTAAGGCGGGTTTAGAAATATTTGTCTATTTGTGCTTACATGGTTGGGAAATTCATTGGGCCTACATTGGAAGAATCATACCATGTCATCAATAGTAGATGGATATATTTGACGTGTGAGGATAATTGATGATAAAACTCACGATGGATATGCATCATTTTCTTTAACATGAAGGTAAATTACTTTACTATATATTGTAATATGAGAGATCCACAACATTTTATTTATTTATCAAGTTTATGATCCTTATGGTTTTGTCCAATGCCTAGTTTTGAAACCTTTTATTGGGACATAATGGCCATGATTTTCATGTTAGTGAACCATTTTAGTGATATGAAAGAACAAATGATCCTTACTTTAGAATTTAAGAAACTTGACCTTTGGTTCCAATTTGTGTTTCCATTCTACTTTGATAATACTATTTTTGAAAGGGACTTATATGAATATTATTTCATTATTCACTATAGGATGAAACAATGTTATGCCTTCTTTTGGTTCTTTTGGAACTATTTAAACAAGAAACAATCAATGTGAGGTAAAGAGAGTCACTCCTTTTGTTCATTAATGTTTCTAGAATTTTTCTTATCAATAAATTTATAGAGAGATGTTATAGGGATGGGACCATGTTTTTGGGTCATGTAAGGATTGTTTCTTTATCATTTCCAACCTAATTTTGATCCTGAAATGATATCTTCCTATATTTTGGTTTGGGTGCATGCACAAAATATTGTTATTTGAGTATAATTAAAAGGTTCTTCAACATATAGGGAATGATATTGGTTAGGTTGTGTCTAGTTGAACCCTTCCCAAGAAAGGGTAATGTGTATAATTTTATCTAACTAATTTTTACTAGAGGATATTGAAGTTGAATTCAAATAATTTTTGACACAAACACATACACATATAAGTTAGACTACAAAATTGATGCATTAATCTAAAAAAAATTCAAAAACATGGTCATCTAGAGGCAGCTTGCAATATAGGAGTTAAAAAAATTGATCTATAAAGGAAAGTAAATACTTTTGTAGAAACTATAAGTGAGAAAATAAGTACAATTCTTTATGAAATCTTCATAATTCAAGGAGGAAACATAAGTTGAATTTAAAGATCATAAATCAAGCAAGGAGATAAAGGAACTGAAATAAGAAGTTGAAGTTTTAAATTAAAGGAGAAAATTGTATTCATAAGTGGAAATAAGTTATCAGTACCAAAAATAAGTTGTAAAGCGTAAATAAAATTTGATATCAAGATTATAATATGAGACAAACCTGTAGGAAAACGACATAGAGATTGAAGAAAATTCTATTTCATAGAAAGGACAAGTGGAGAACAACACAAATAAATTTCTAATGGTTATAGGAATTTCACTTGGTTATTCAATGTAAATAGATTAAAGGTCTCCCTCACACATGAAGTGGAATAAAAGTAGGTTAAGAAGATCTTATGGATCAAACCTAAAGTATGTAGTTGGAAACCATATTGAGAGCTCATTAAAAGAAAGGTTATATCTAAACTAGTACCCAATCCTTTCAAATGTGACCTACAATTTTACAATTGATTATTATACATGCACAATTAACTTAAAATAATGTGTTAGACCAGTACCATGAAAATAAATTTGAATCCTACTTCCAACATGGTTAAAATAAAATGAAATTCCACTCTTTCAAAATATTCTTAAAAATCCTTTTTGATAATTAAAGTGTTTTATTTTATTTCTCCAACACTTCCCATACATTCCCAAACAACCTCTTTCAAAATTAAATGACATACTAAGCTCAAAATGGGAAATAACTAGAGGTTCCTGCAAGATTAAGAGGATTGAGCTCATACCTACTGAATGATACATCAAATGACAAAGTATGGGTATTGGCATAGAAAATAGAATATACAATGAAAGAACTTGAGAACACAAAATAAATTTTGATCAAAATAGTGAATAAAATGGTAATTATAAGATCCTTAATTAAATCATCACAAACCTTTTTTCTCAAGGGTTCAAAAAAACCAACTAGTCCAAAAATTAGATGTCTTCAAATGTTGGGTTTTAATAGCTAAGATTTGCTAAGAAAATCAGGATTAAGCATCAAAACAAATTGATGTCCTAGCATGCCTATGGTAATGCCCTCCAGTAGAAGAGCATGGGATACCTTAACCCAAACCACCTAATGTATTGATAGAGGTGAACTTTGGGGTTGGTAACTAAAAGGAAAATTTAATGGGCTACATATTTCCTATGAGCTAATTTTCCATGATTTTTCTAGAAAAGAAATATTCTCCAATTTCCATTTTTTATAAAAGTGATTTGCTCAAATTCTATAAAATAAAATTGTTTTTCCTTAAAAGTATCCCAAATTTTATAGAAAATATATAAAATCCTTAAAAATTTGAACATTTTTACAAAAATATTGTAAAACATTATCTAGTTTTCATATTAAGGACTAGTAAGATTCTCCAAGATTTCTATATTCTAGGATGAATTTCCATCTTTAAGATAATACATTTGTATATACATACTTACAAGGGTGTATTGATGTTTAAATATGTTAAGATTGAAATGGAAACCTCACAAGGGTATGAATCCCTAGACATTTTTATAGAGGTGGTACTCCTATTTAGATGAATAATATATCTGTGATATCTTGGAATAAGGAAAATGATAAACAAAAAACCCTAGATATTTATTGTGTAGAATTATGAAATGATATGGTTCTTCAATAACCTGATATAATATTTACATGCAATAAAAAGTATTTTAACCATAAAAATATTGGAGGGTTTCAATATCAAAATATATTTGAGCTCAACATCAAATATACAACCTTATTAATCACTTACAAATACATCCATATCTTCTTGAGAAGAAATAAGAGAGAATAATTTGATGATCTCAATTAATTTTAAAAGACTATTACTATCAAGATCAAAATAAGAATTTGATAGGTCAATTTCAAATACCTTATACTAAAAAATCAGAGTTACAAGATACAATCAAATTCAACCCTGACTTAATTCTCTGTGGAGTTTTATTCATGAAATATGTTATTCATTAAAAAGTCTACGACAATCATATATATGAATATAAATACTCGATGATCATATAAGAAAATTCTTTGGAATAATACAATAAGAACAATAAAGAACTCATCTTTGTGCCAAATTTAGAGATTCAAGCATAAAGCTATGAGAAATGGTGAAGAAGAAGAGAAAGAGTGGAGAATATGGAGATGCCTTTTGTTAGTCAGAATATTTTTTTCATATTTATGTTTTCACTTTGTTCTTCTGATATTCTTCCAATATCCGTCTAAAAATTTTATTATTCCAGGACCGAAAAAAATGTAGATCACCAAATTTTGGTCAACTCATTGTTTGGCACATATTGTGTTTCCCGACCATATTTGTGTGTTAGGGTCCTAACCCGCACATAGGTAGAACAATATATTCGGATGTAATAAAGGTTGATATTAATAAATCCTTGCAATAAGATAGAACAAGTTGAATGTAAGAAGACCTAATAGAAGATTCTGCTTCTAGAAGGATCTTCCTCTAGATGCTTCTTTTGATATACATATTTAGTATAAATAGGAGTCGAGGGTATGAGAACCCTATCTTGGATATTATTGTAATAGAGATCTGCTCAACTTGAGTTTTCCTCCTCGAAGAGGCCCATGAACATTCCTCTCAAAATAAAAGTGTTATTTCTGTTGTTTTCTCATATCATTTCAGTGTTATTGTAGTGATTATTTTGGTTATATTGTTGTTATTCTTCCATTTCTAGCAGTTTATTTCTGTTCTGCATACTTTTTATATCTGGTATATTACAAGTGGTATCAGAGCACTTTCTTGGAAGAATTTGTGGGTAAATTGTTTTTCAGGGTAGAAACGTATTCTGACATCTTTAAGCCATAGAGATCTGTTGTTATGTGCATAAACCCGCGGTTGAGGGATTCATACATGTAGGAAATACAAGTGGTTCTTAAGTGCACATCTTTTGGCCACCCCTGTAACCGTTGTTGGTACCCCTTCGAGTGGTATCACATCAAACAACACCTGTGTACGGATTGACCTAGATTTCCTGAAGCCCTCTTTAGATAAACTGATCGGGTGCCTGACTACTATAGTGCCATTGAGAACAACACTCAGGAATATACTCTTTAGTACCTGGGTAGTCAAGTAGTACGGCTAAGGGTATGGTCTATCCTCCTTAGTTAGTACCCTGAGATATTGGGTTGAGTACTACTATTGGACCTCGGACGTATATCAAAGAGCTATAGCATAGGGTAAACCCTTGTCTGTAGAACCCTTGAATACCTAACCCTTTAGGACGAAAACATAAAAAAATTAAAATAGAGAAGATATATTGTCACACAGCTTTGTTCGAGTTTCCAAGTAAATACACAATTCTTTATGGTTAATCATTTGGGCATTTCCTCTCTGTTGTATTCTTCAGACCTATTCTAGAAAAAAATTCACCATTATTTGAGACCTATTCCATTGGATTCATCTCTTCTCCCTTATCACTTTAATCCATATCATTTTTTTGCAAAATTTTTGAACTCACCCCCCCTTTTTTAGTTCCCCCATCCTCATGGCCCATACCCGTAGCTAAGACTTGGAAGCTCACTTCAAAACCTTGCAATCTGGCCTCATCGAGAACCAACAAGAAGTAAAACAACTCAGTGCCAATGTTGCCACCATCAATACAACCATGCAGTCCTCAATCGAGGATATCAAACAAGACCTCACCCCCTAGCTTGAATTTGTCTTTTTGGCACTCTACACCAAACTGCATATCCCTACAGATAACCCTTCCTTTTCCTCACCTCCACATATTGAAGGTGACTATTCCTCTCATTCCCATAACTTTCAGAACCATCACTTTCAATGTGACCTACGCCTTCTGTCGGTGGACGTGACCAAATTTGATGGCTCGAACCCTACTGGTTGAGTAACCCAAATGGAACATTATTTATCTTTATATGGCATTACAAATGACTTGGTCAAACTCCAGTATGGTGTTATCCATCTAGATCAAGACCGTTGGCAATGGTGGCAATGGATAAAAAATTCTTGTCAAGGGTATATTGCTTAGACACACTTTGTGGAAAAGATTTATGAACGCTTTGACATTGACACTAACCATTTGGTTTGTTTGACAAAGTTGAAATAATAAAAAACATTGGAATACTTTATAGCTGCCTTTGAGCACCTGAATTTTCGAACAAAGGGCATGTCTGATGCCTTTTTCTGAGGATGTTTTATCAGTGGTCTCAAGGATGAGCTTCAGGCCCATGTCCTCATGGCTCGGCCTTAGAGTTGGGTGGAGTCTACTAAAAGAGATAAAGAAGCACAACAAGTTTATCTTCTCAAAACCAAAAACCCTCCTTTATCCGTCGACCTAAACTAGTAAATCCCACTACTCCCTCCGCTCCATTAAAGATCCAAAAATTGACCAAGGATGAAATGGTTGAACGCCAACTCAAAGGCCTTTGTTATAATTGTGATGAAAAATATTTTTCAGGCCATAAGTGTAAGGAACAAAAGTTTTTTATGGCCATCTCTGAGGATATTTCAGAAGAGGATATTGAAACTCCCCTTGCGTCTGAATCACCTGAAACCCCTGACATAGCCCCTCCCTCAGACCCTCCTGAGGTAGAACCAGTCATTTCCCTCAATGCTCTCACTGGATTCTCTACTCCCTAAACCCTCAAGCTAATCGATTACATCAAGCATCAGAAGGTCATCATTTTGGTTGATAGTGGAAGCACCCCTAATTTTATTCATTGCTGCATTGCGCAACAAACTCATTACTACATCCATGTCATCAATAATTTCCAAATAATGATTGCCAATCGTGGCTCCATGAAATGTAGAGGGCATTGTGAAAATGTGCATCTCCAAATTGGTGACTACCACCTGAAATCTCATATGTTTTCTATTGACATAGGTAGGTGTGACATTATGTTGGGTGCAGACTGGCTAAGGACTTTGGGTCCCATTCTCATGGATTTTAAGAAATTGTTGGCAGCCAATTCAATTTTTTCTATTGTCCTATAAGCTGCCTACACCTATGCCTTGCGAATGCCAAGTTTTTCGTCGCATTTTTCATATAGACGATATTTTCATTTCTTGCGACACTTGCAAATTTGTTTCCATTAAGTTTTCACGACTGTAAGTGTGAAAACTTCTCCTTTCGTGGTCACATTTCGATTACTATTTGAATTGTTGTTATCTTTTTATCGATAGTTTCTATGGCACTTACCTTTGGCTTATCGTTATATGGCTGAAAGGATTTTCGAACTATTCCTATTTGGACATTCTTATACTGATTGCATAACTTGATTTTATTAAATTGGTGAGGCATTGAACATATAGATTTATATTTTTTGGGACTTTCCTACTCATTGAATTGCATAGGGGTCATGATTTATTTTTGTTTTTATATATGATGTGATCCTTATGATAATATTTTATGGCTCTTGGCTTGTAAATTTTATGAGTATCAATTGGCACAATGGTTTAAAAATTTTAATTTATACAATGGTGCATGGTTAACACTCGGGGTTGGTTACACATTGAATGTCAATAGTTTAAAAACTATAGTCATGTTGACGCGTTGGCATAACACTCGCCATTTGATTTTTTGGTTTTGAACTATGCTATGATTGTTTGAATAGAGGTTGAACTTGGCAGTTGTACTTTACCATAACTATTGTGCATGGCGGTTAATAACTCCACCACCCTCGCATGCGCACATTAATTTTCTCCCCTTTGATCGTTCATTGTTGTTAGACCGAATGACTCTGCTCCTGTGCGTTGGTGAATTCGAACCAAACCCTTACCATGTGCTCGCACCATGGCCCCAGTCGTCCGAGCTGAACCCAATGGGAGCCAAGCCCTGTTGATGTTCGACAGTGCCTACAGTGACCTCGAGGAAAATGGGTGGCTTCCATTTATACAACAATTTGAGGGTTTTAACCTCTGCGTAGCTCAACAATTTTCTTTGACCTTTGATGGCTGTCGAGCCAAGGTCGACGATGTTCAATTGGAAATTGATGAACAGTTTATCAGTCTTGCTACGGGTTTGCCTGCCACTGGACAACGATGGTCCAAGAATTGTAAAGTAGACGAGGTCCCATGGACACTGCTCTTCCAGTCGCGTAAAATCACCTCCTGTGATAAAGGTTTGCCAGTAACTATGCTCAAACAGTGTTGGCATGATTTGTTGATGATAATCAAATAGTTTATCACCTGCGAAGGTCGGTACGGGTTTGTTTTCTTACACCACTTTCATTTTCTTATGGTTTTTATGGGTTATCAGCTCAATATGCCCTATTATTTGCATAGAAGCCTGTTTAAAATGTCTAAGAAATACAAAATAAATCAGGTTGATAGTAGCCTTTTTCATTATGGGCTGGTCAAGCTTATTGTTGTCTGTTATTTGAGTCTACACGGAGATTGTTGGAGCAATTTCATTGCTCGGAATGATTTTGAGGATTCAAACCCTACACAGGTCGAAAAACCAGTGGTGAGCGAGGTCAAGGTTGTACCTTCAGTACCCTACCATACACTACTACCCAAACCATTGGTCGACCTTCCTACCGACCTACCCCATACTATGACTAAAGGTATCGAGACTGTTAAGCCTGCGGGAAAAAAGCCCAAGGCAAAACCCACTATAAACGTTAATGGGAAAATGAATGCACGTTTAATTTCGTGGATGGCAAGAAATAATCCAAAACCTCCTATCGATCCAAACCCTATCATGTTAAGTGAGGACTCTGATTCAGAAGTGGAGCGTTTCTTGGCTAGCGAATACCCCTATTCACAAGGTTTGTGTGCCAAACCCTCGTATGACTTTGTGACAAACCTGCCCCCTTGCCTACAAGACGACCCTAACTACCCAGGCATTAAGTTGCCTTGTGAAGCCCCCGGTCATTTATCCAAACCCTCTCCTTCTCTGTCTAAAACCCCAGTGCCACCCTGTGATCAATGCAGCTCGTCGTTAGAGTGATATTATCTGGTTGTGCCTATTCTCCAGTCAAGAATTCACTCTTTGGAGGACCAGGTTGCACTGCTTACCAGTCAAAGGGCTAAGCTACAAGCCACTGATAAGAAGCAAAGGACGACAGGCTCCATCTTGTTTAAAAATGTGGAATCAACCATAACTGTCGTGAATTCTAAGTTGGCATAATTGAACAGCCGTGGCACCACACAGGTATATTTTGATATAACTTGTTTATGTAATGATTCGAATTCAATTTTAAACAGTTCTGTTTACAGCAATGATTGGCTCTGTTACATTGTAAGCATTCTATACATAGCTTTGCTTTGACTAAATGGAAGTTCATTTTCCCAGTTTAGCTTCGATTGGATTTTCATCGATTTGATTGATCTTGGTGTGGATTTGATTTGTCTGATTGAGTTAAAATGGATGCCCTGCTGTCAATCGAATTTGTTTGTACCTATTCAAGACAGGAAGTGTTTCTCATATCCAATTTAGAACACAATCACATTTCGTTTCGATTTCATTATAATGCATATGCTATGATTGGCAACAATTTTGGTATGGTTAATTGTTACGATTTTATGTCCCATATGACTTTCGAGCAACAAGAATTAAATTCGGATCATTTCCAATGTGACTCTGTACAAAAAACACCCAAATCGTGAATAGATTCAATTCATAACGATTATGCTAAAACCCCAGCCGGTTAATTCTCATTGGTTTACTGTTAGCTCGACCGTGTTATCAGTTGGATTCGTAATGGCAATGGATACTCTGTTTGAATTTGTTTCCAAGAACGAGATTGACTATATCCAGATTCACGATTTATTTCTATATTAAACTCAGTCATGATTTGTTTCGATTCTTTACCCAGTTTACAATTATCACTTCTGTCGATTCTATTATGGTTGTGATCATAATTAATCGATCATGTCTGTTGACTATGCAAGGATCAATGATCGAAATCTATGGTAGATTTTGGTTGATGCTGTTACGTATGTTTTTATTTATCCATAATTGAAATAGTCTTTCTATCTTTGTATTTGATTAAACGATATAAATATTTTGCTATATCATTATAACTATAACAGGTGGAAAGTGATTTTGTTAGATTGAATTGTATCTATTGTTCATATGATATGTTTTTCAATTGGATATGAAACAATCCTATTGTTGTTCGATTTTTACTCATTTACCCGATTTCGTGGTAACAGAAGAACAGAGTATTCCCATCTCTGTTTTCAATTGAATAATTTTGATCCTGTTTAATGATGAATGATAAAATCATTTTGATTCGTTTTTAAGTAATCATTGGAAGATAATTGGATTTAATTCTTTAAAAAAAAAAGATTTGATTTGCTTTCAATTTTGAGCCTGTATGTTATTTTAGACTAGCTACAGAATCAGATGATTCTGTAGCCAAGTCTGTAGGATCAAATTTTTATTGTTTTATTAATAAAATATATCTCTAATTTGTGATTTATGGTCCATTTCAGGTGAATTCGAAATGGCATTGGTTTTGATGAGCAATTAGAGGATATTTGAGATATTTTACTTGCATTTTAATTTCCTAGTTTAGTTGATCTTGGGGATATTTTCCCAGATTATGTAAACAGTTTGATACTATCCACAGGGAGGTTTTACCCTATGGAGAAACTTATAAATAGTTATTATTTTTGTAATAATGATGATCCTCATTCGTGGGAGAACAAGAATATGGAACTTTAATACAAACTGAGACAGAATTTGATATTCTGCTACAGCTTTAGCTTTTCATGATATCTATATTTTGTTTTATGTTTATGTGTATCTATTTGCATTTGGTTAATGACTACTTTAACTATCTTAGTCTTTTGCAAATGATATAATTTAATCACTATAATCCATATCTGATTTCTTCCAGCATTTAAAAAATATAGCAGTTGCTTGATTCAGTTTGTGACCGATAGATTTCTATTCTTCATAAGTTGAATTATTAAGTATAAGTTTTTGCATAACAAGTTTCCCTTATTGCAGAGATTTATAAATCATATAATTGTTATGATTTTTTTTATGTCTTATTTGTCCTGTAAACAAACTCAAAGAGCATTACAGCCTATGGTTTACGAGAAGCTTCTGGATTAATCCGTTGCGAGTTTCCTTCCTCCGACCAGCTTCAAAGTCATCATACACAGGAAAAATTGGGAGCGTTTCCAGGTCAGTTTGTCATTTGTCTGTTAGTGTATTTATTAGTAGTCTAGCTTAGATATAAGTTTAGTTAGATTTATAGGTAGAATAAGTATATTAGTTTGTTTAATTTTAGTAAGTATATTAGATCGTTTAATTTCAGTAAGTTTATTTCTTGTTCATAAAATCATAAAATCAAAAATATATCTCTGGCTGTCTTAGGGCAGAAAGCAAATGATTTTTATAGGTTTTATTCAAATCTGTAAGTTGTAGATAATGTATATTTGTGAATAAGTTGTAATTCAGTTAGTAATTAGATAGTTAATTATTAGAGTTAGTGTAATAGTAATTAGTAGTTTGTATATAGAATAGTTAGAGTAGTTAATATTTAGTTTAGTATAATTTATTTAATAGTTTGTTTTAATTAGATTAGTGTATTAGTTCGTTTTTAGTTAAGTTGTTTTATTAGTTTTAGTTAGCTTAATTTGTTTTATTTGTTTAGTTAGATTAGTTATTTTAGATTATTTTTTTCTTTGGTTTTCTTGGAACCTTAGAATGGCTAATGGAGCCGTTAAACCCGTCAGGGTGGTTCATTCCAAATGGCTTGGGTTATTAGACAACCCTGGACCAGATCCACTCTCTCAGTTGACGGACGGTGAATTTTGCCCATCAACAAATGGCACTAGAATGAGGGTATGACCTTAATTAATGGCACGAGGTAGTCACAAGACTCCTCCCCCCCTAATCGCTCACCTATAGTGACTAGAAGCCATTCACAAAATAATATTCCCCTTCAAACAACAACTACTTCAACCGAAGGTCCGCAGATCACAGTTGAGCCAGCAACCCCTAATCCTACAGGTGGTGACACACAAGAGATTATCAGTCAATCTCTTATTAAAACACATAGTGCCTTAGCTCGTCTTAGGCAACCAAATCGTCTGTGGGGTCAACCTTTAGACTTATCTGATATCGGAGAACAATTAGGTGACATTCACCTCACTGTGAATCCTACAGATCCAATCACAAATCCTGCTACAGGAGGATTTGGGATACCTCCTTCACCACCTCCCTCATCTCCTTCTTCTTCTGGAGGAGATTCCTCTTCCGATGAAGGCAACTCACCTTCTCGTCCTTCAACACCCACTACCCCAATGGAAAATCAGAACAACCCTGCTAGACCCTGGTTGGACCAGGATGCTGTAGTTGTACCTGGAGCCCAACACCCTTAATCTAAGCACCTGGGGAAATGGATTCCCAAGTTCGATCCCGATTCAAAACAGATAGCTGAAGATCATATCAAAAAATTTATGTTAGCCATCAGACTATGTAATGTTGAACATGAAGACGTCGTCTGTAGGTTGTTCCCTTATACTTTTGAGGGTAATGCATCCACTTGGTACTTTGCCCAATAGCCCCACACCATAGTGTCTTGGGAAAAGTTTGAGTCATGCTTTTTGGAAAAATTCGGAGATGGTAAACCTCCGGAAGTCTTAGTAATGGATCTTTCAAGCTTAAAAATGAACCCAAAAGAAAAAGTTAAATATTTTAATCAAAGATTCTTAACGCTTATAAATCAAATCCCTACAGATTCTATGCCTTCTGAGAGTCTTGTAATAGCTTACTACACTAAAGCTTTACATCAAAGTATAGCTATTTGGGTTAAACGATCTAAAAAGGCTACATTGTTAGAAGCCTTCGAGGAGGCTACTCAAATTGAAAAAGACATACTTAGCCTTAAGGGATCTTCTAGCAATGAAACTGAGACCGTTTCTTCTTCCAAAAAGAAGATTGAAATCCTCCCCAGACCCACACAAAGTAAAACACAACCTGAAAACTTTGATTTGGAAAATTTAACTAAAGTTGTTCGAAAACTGTCTAATCAAGTTATAGATTTAAAAAGGTCGACTGAGGAAGCTTCCTTGAGTAAAGGACCCTACAAACCCCCTTTCCGAAAGCCTTTTCCTACTAACCAACCTAATCCAAACCTAGAAGGCTTAAATCTAGAGAGCTTGCAATGTGCCCTTCAGACAATTCTAGAAGCCCAAGATAACTTGATGCCCCCTGATGTTCCTCAGGCGGAGGTTGAACAGGAAACAGTTCAAGAAAAAGAGTCTTCTCCAAACATCTTTGGACATTTCTCGGACAACATATTTCAAGACAACTTCGAGACTGTTCACCCTTATAACACTAGGAGTAAGACAACAAACAAGCCTTCTACAGAGAGAACTACAACTTCACCTCCAAAGCCATCTAAACCAGTAGAAACTAAACAGAGCAATGTCAGCCCCAAATTAGATTATGATGTTGTTGAAGATCTTAAAAAATTAAGGGCTAACATTTCTATTTATGAGTTGTTAAAGTTTCCATTTTTGTTACAGAAAATGTTGCAAAATATTTGAGAGAACAGCAAGAATGGTAATTCAAATGGTAACAAGGTTGTGCAAAGCAAAGTTCTGCAGAAGACTTCCACTAAAAATAATCTTGATCCTCAAGATAAAAGGAGCCTTCCTGTAACCCCTGTAAATAATGTAAATAATGTAAATAATGTAAATAATGTACATAAAGTAGCATTAGAAATTGCGAGTAAGAAACCACAAGCTACTACTCTAAGTACTCGCAAGAATGTACCTCCTTTTCTTTTAACTTTCGAAATTTTCAACAGAAATGTGCATAATTGTATGGTTGACTCAAAAGCATCATCAAATGTGATGCCTTGGTCTGTCTGCCAAAAGATTAACGCTGAAGTGGAACCATCTTCTTTGAAAATCATGCAACTTGATCGAACGGATGTTAAAGTTATAGGCGAACTAAAAAATGTATTGATTAGGTTATCGTCTAACCCAAAGGTTCATCAGGTTATAGATATAATTTTGGTGGATATTCCAGAAGTGTATGGTCTGTTTTTTAGCAGGGATTGGTCGGAGCAACTACATGGTTACTTCGTAACAGACTGATCTCATTTATGGCTTCTAGAGAACGGTAAGCCCAACAGGATCATGGTGAATCGTGAGCGTTACCTTAAGTTCACAGTTACAGATTTGAATGACCCTAATGAACCATACACACCTCCTGCTGATTCACCTGAAGTCCAAGGGATGGACACCTTCTTCGGAAACTTCATGGCCGAGGTTTCACCTATCAACAATCCAGAACAGCAGTTCGAGATCATAGCATACATGTAACCAACAAATTCTATGCAACAGTCCCCTGAGCCCAATGGAAACCAAATTTGGTCTCTATATTTCGACGGTTCTAAGTCTAAACAAGGAGCTGGTGCAGGCTGCATCATTATTGATCCGGCAGGTAACAAGACATTATTGGCTTGTAGACTAGAACTTGAATGTACTAACAATACTGCAGAATATGAGGCTTTACTGCAAGGTCTCAGAAAAGCTCTGGATATGAACATTCAAAATCTAGTTGTATTTGGCGACTCTGNCACTGTCTTTCCCCACATCTCAAAAGTTACCAGTCTGAGGTATGGAGTTTAATGAACAAATTTTCTTCTTTCAATATAAATTCCATTCCTAGATTAAATAATGTTGAAGCAGATCTACTAGCTAATGTAGCCTCTAAACTTCTTCTTGCAGAAGGCTTATCCCCAAACGCATTCTCCGTGGAGCTATTGTTTCGACCATCTATTTCGGACAATATTACGAACTGGATATTATTTGACGATGATCAGCAGATCATTAACTTTCTTCACATGGAAGGAACCTTTCAAGGCGCAATGATAGATGAATGCACGCATGATGACAATTTGCACGATTTTATGGTAATACCTGATCCAAAATCTCCTGAAGCTCTATCAGACATGGTAAATTTCATACCCAAATCCATAGTTAGATTAGAAAATTTTTATGATTTTGAAGATAAATTTAAAAATACGGTCAATTGCAAAACTAATAGTTCCTCATTGCCTTATGAAAACGTCAACTTAGGGACTAGTGAAAATCCTCAGTGTATCAATCTAGGCTTGGGATGTTCTAGACAAGAAAAAGATGCTTTTGTCAATCTGTTTAAAGAATTTAAGGATGTCTTTGCATGGACATATGAGGATCTCAAAACGTTCGATCCTAATATTATACAACATGTCATCCCAATGAAGCCCCAAACCTTACCCTTCCAACAGAAATTGAGGAAAATGCATCCTAAACTAGAACCGACTGTTCAAAAAGAATTGAATAAACTCCTAGGTGCTAAAATAATTTTTCCGGTTAGACACACTCAGTGGGTTTCCAACCTCATCCCAGTACGGAAGAAAAATGGGGAAATCCGACTTTGCGTCGATTTCTGAAACCTCAACAAAGCGTCTGACAAAGACAATTATCCTGTCCCACCCATGGAACAGATTCTGCAACAGGTATCTAGTTTCGAGAGGCTATCTTTATTGGATGGTTTCTCTGGATACAACCAAGTTTTGATGTCTTCGCTAGACCAACTAAAAACTACCTTTCGTAGCTCGTGGGGCATTTATGCTTGTCGCAAAATGCCCTTTGGATTGATTAATGCTGGTGCTACCTTTCAGAGAGAAATGGACATTGCTTTTCGAGGCTTACTCAATCACTCCATTGTAGTTTACTTAGATGATGTGACCATTTACTCTAAAAACAAATACGATCATCTAGCTCAATTACGAGCAGTTCTACTATGATGTCGTAAATACGGCATCTCCTTGAACCCCAAAAAGTCCATCTTTGCAGTAGAACAGGGTAAATTACTAGGATTCATTGTGTCTAGTGATGGGATGATTATTGACCCCGAGAGGACTCAAGTCATTGCTAAACTTCCCCCTCCTACATCCAAAAAATCCATGCAGTCTTTCCTAGGCCAGATTAATTTCATGAGAAGATTTGTCCCCAGTTTCTCCGAAATGGTCAGGCCTCTCCAGAACCTGATTAAGAAAGACACCCAATATCACTAGGGACCCACAGAAAATCAAGATTTTAATGCCATAAAGAAGGCCATAATAGACGCTCCGTCTCTCATGAGCCCTGATTTCTGTCAAGACTTTACACTCTATACTTTTGCCTCTGATAGTTCCTATGCCGCAGTCCTAACTCAAAAGAATACTGAGAACAACAAAGTACCCATCGCCTTTATGAGCTCATCTTTCAAAGGTGCTGAACTTAACTACCCAGCAGTCGATTGGCAAGCCTACACTGTTTTCAAAGCAGTTAAGCACTTCCGGTCCTATCTTTTGAAGTCAAGGACGAAGGTCATTGTCCCCTACCCTGCCATAAGGAACTTGTTAGTACAAAAGGAGTTAGGAGAGAAGAGAGCCAACTGGGTCACCTCCTTGCAGGAGTATGAATTAGAAATCACCCCAGCACATATCGTGAGAAGCCAAGGGTTGTGTAAATTGGTTGTTGATTCAGAAACAAGACGGCAAGAAGATAGTGATACGTGAAACATAGAACATCACGATCAAAGTTTGATTTGTTGTGCACAAAACCTCATTCGTCCTTGGTACGATGATATTAGATTATGTCTTGAACATGGATCAACACCCCGTCACCTTGACCCTGCCAAACGAATAGCATTGAGACTAAAGTCCGCCTCCTTCCATCTAGTTAACGGTATACTGTTTCGTCAGAATTTTGACGACGTACTAATGTGTTGTCTTGAGAAAGTCGAAGCAGACAAAGTCTTGCTTGATTTGCATGCAGGAGAAGCTGGTGGTGACTTCGGTGGCGAAACCACTACTCATAAGGTTCTAAGAGCTGGTTACTACTGGCCCACGCTTTTTAGGGACGCCCATGCCTTGTGTTGTAAATGTATCATCTATCAGAAAGCATCAGGGTGGTTGCAAAAACCAGCCTTTCCCTTGCAACCCGTCTTAGTAGATTCTCCTTTCCAACAATGGGGCCTTGATATCATAGGTCCTATTAACCCTCCGTCCTCACAACAACACAAGTATATTTTGACAGCCACAGATTACTTTACTCGATGGTCTGAAGCTGCTGCGCTAAGAACTATTAACACAAGTCAGGTGATTTCTTTTCTGAACTCGAGTATTATCACTCGTTTTGGTATCCCTGATTGTCTAGTTTTTGACAACGCTTCATACTTTTCTTCTCTTGAGATGAGTGAGTTCACTTTGGAGAAAGGAATAAAGATAAAGTATTCTGCTAGTTACTACCCCCAGGGCAATGGCTTAGCAGAATCAACAAACAAGAACTTGATCAAAATCATCAAGAGAACAGTGGCTGAAAATCACAAGAATTGGCACAATGCACTGTTGAACGCACTATGGGTTGATAGGGTAACACCCAAAGCCGCTATATGTAACTCCCCCTTTTTTCTCGTTTATGGCAGAGAAGCCATTCTGCCACCCCACATTCTTCTTCCTTCGCTTCATTTGTCACAAAAAGTCCAAGAAGAAGATTGTCCCTCCCTAGAAAACCGAATTAATTCTTTGATGAAGTTAGAAGAAGTAAGAGCCCAGGCTAAGCATAAGTTAGACCAACATAAACAATTGATTGAAAGATGGTTCGATTCTAATTCTGCTTCTGATAGGAATTTTGAAGTAGGTTATCTCATCTTAGAGTGGGACAAACCACACGAAGGAAAGGGTGAGCACACCAAGTTTCAAAACTTATGGCTTGGGCCATTTTTAATTGCTGAAAAGTTGGGTCCTAGTTCCTTTCAATTACACAATCTTGAAGGGCAGCTTGACACCTATCCGGTGAATGGCCAAGCCCTGAAAAGATACTTTGCCTAATAACTACCCTTGTATATTATGTAGATATTTCGTTTTTGTTTGCATTTTTCATTTTCTTTCTGTTTTGGTTTTGATTTGAATTGATCATTTTTTTGTGTTTCTTGAAAAATACGCATACCTGTGCACTGAGCCATTCATACAAAGACCATAGAAAAATTTCTTCGCTGAAATAACTTTTGAAAGTTTGTACAAACATCAGTGATGTATTATTGATATCTGCATTGAAAAAATTTTGTTGTTTGAAAGAAGTTTACTGATTTCAATCTCTGAGCAAAGTTTGTCATGATCACCTATTATCTTTTTACGCTGTCCCTTTTCCGTACAGGAATGACTCAAAAAAGATGTCTCCCTGTCATAGGAAGTTGTTTTCATAAAACATTTCTGGAGCTAAATAAAGGACAGTGTTAAAAAATTCTGACGAGGTCTAAAAAAAATATGTTAAAATATCAAGATTATCAGCGTCACCCCGCTTAGCTATATATCTACAAAAAAAAAAACAAAAAAAAAATATTAATAAGAGCTGTGGGAAGTGCTTGTAAACCCGCCAGGATACTGAATAGGTCCGATAGAAGCAAGTAAATGCATGCATAGAACCAAGACAACTTCGTCGGGGTACTGAACAGGCCCGCTGGCAGCGAAGCAATGTCGGGTACATGAAAATTTGAAAAAATAGAAGAAACCTCTTTAATGTCGTTTATTCTGATCTAGAACTTGACAAGATACAAATGTCAGAGTGGGTTAAATGGCAACCCTATCGAGGCTATGGACGCCTACTGGCAGAAGTGCCCATGCCAAGAGTATCGAAGATTTTATCTTTAATATCATGACTTGCTGATCTTAAGACTGTTATTGGTTTTCATCTTTTAAAACACTGTTGGAAAAAGTGACTGATGGCGATGTTTGTACGATTTTCTGGTTCTTGTTTCTGAGTTGAAATTTTCTTTGTTGTTCTAATTTGAATTTATTTCTTTTGACAAAGATAACTGCTTCTACCAGTGTGTCGCCATTGTTGGCAGCCAATTCAATTTTTTCTATTGTCCTATAAGCTGCCTACACCTATGTCTTGCGAACGTCAAGTTTTTCGTCGCATTTTTCAAATAGACGATATTTTCATTTCTTGCGACACTTGCAAATTTGTTTCCATTAAGTTTTCACGACTGTAAGTGTGAAAACTTCTCCTTTCGTGGTCACATTTCGATTACTATTTGAATTGTCGTTATCTTTTTATCGATAGTTTCTATGGCACTTCCCTTTGGTTTATCGTTATATGGATGAAAGGATTTTTGAACTATGCCTATTTGGACATTCTTATACTGATTGCATAACTTGATTTTATTAAACTGGTGAGGAATTGAGCATATAGATTTATATTTTTTGGGACTTGCCTAGTCATTGAATTGCATAGGGGTCATGATTTATTTTTGTTTTTATATATGATGTGATCCTTATGATAATCTTTTATGGCTCTTGGATTGTAAATTTTATGAGTATCGATTGGCACAATGGTTTAAAACTTTTAATTTATACAATTGCACATGGTTAACACTCGGGGTTGGTTACACATTGAGTGTCAATGGTTTAAAAACTATAGTCATGTTGATGCGTTGGCATAACACTCACCATTTGATTTTTTGGTTTTGAACTATGCTATGATTGTTTAAACAGAGGTTGAACTTGGCGGTTGCACTTTACCATAACTATTGTGCATGGTGGTGAATAACTCCACCACCCTCGCATGCGCACATTAATTCTCTCCCCTTTGATCGTTCATTGTTGTTAGACCGAATGACTCTGCTCCTGTGCGTTGGTGAATTCGAACCAAACCCTTACCATGTGCTCGCACCATGGCTCCAGTCGTCTGAGCTGAACCCAATGGGAGCTAGGCCCTATTGATGTTCGACAGTGCCCACAGTGACCTCGAGGAAAATGGGTGACTTCCATTTATACAAAAATTTGAGGGTTTTAACCTCTGCGTAGCTCGACAATTTGCTTTGAGATTTGATGGTTGTCGAGCCAAGGTCGGCGATGTTCAATTGGAAATTGATGAATAGTTTATCAGTCTTGCTATGGGTTTGCTTGCCACTGGACAACGATGGTCCAAGAATTGCAAAGTAGAGGAGGTCCCATGGACCTTGCTCTTCCAGTCGCATAAAATCACCTCCTGTGATAAAGGTTTGCCAGTAACTATGCTCAAACAACGTTGGCATGATTTGTTGATGATAATCAAACAGTTTATCACCTCTGAAGGTCGGTATAGGTTTGTTTTCTTACACCACCTTCGTTTGCTTATGGTTTTTATGGGTTATCATCTCAATATGCCCTATTATTTGCATAGAAGCCTGTTTAAAATGTCTAAGAAATACAAAAGAAATCAGGCTGATAGTATCCTTTTTCATTATGGGTTGGTCAAGCTTATTGTTGTCTTTTATTTGAGTCTACACGGAGATTGTTGGAGCAATTTCATTCCTTGAAATGATTTTAAGGATTCAAACCCTACACAGGTCGACAAACCAATGGTGAGCGAGGTCAAGGTTGTACCTCCAATACCCTACCATACACTACTACCCAAACCATTGGCCGACCTTCCTACCAACCTACCCCATACTGTGACTAAGGGTGTCGAGACTGTTAAGCCCGTGGGAAAAAAGCCCAAGGCAAAACCCATTGTAAACGCTAAAGGGAAAAAGAATGCACGTTTAATTTCGTGGATGCCAAGAAATAAGCCAAAACCTCCTATCAATCCAAACCCTATCATGTTAAGTGAGGACTCTGATTCGGAAGTGGAGCATTTCTTCTCTAGAGAATACCCCTATTCGTAAGGTTTGTGTGCCGAACCCTCGTATGACTTTGTGAAAAACCTACCCCCCTGCCTACAAGACGACCCTAACTACCCAGGCATTAAGTTGCCTTGTGAAGCCCCCGGTCATTTATGCAAACCCTCTCCTGCTCTGTCTAAAACCCAAGTGCCACCCTGTGATCAATGCAGCTCATGGTTAGAGCAATATTATCTAGATGTGCCTATTCTCCAGTCAAGAATTCACTCTTTGGAGGACCAGGTTGCACTGCTTACCAGTCAAAGGGATAAGCTACAAGCCACTGATAAGAAACAAAGGACGATAGGCTCCATCTTGTTTAAAAATGTGGAATTAGCCACATCTGTCATGAATTCTAAGTTGTCATAATTGAACAGCCTCAACACCACACAGGTATATTTCGATATCACTTGTTTATGTAACGATTCAAATTAGGTTTTAAACAATTCTATTTACAACATTGATTGGCTCTATTACATTGTATGCATTCTATACATAGCTTTGCTTTGACTAAATGGAAGTTCGTTTTCCCAGTTTAGCTTCGATTGGATTTTCATCGATTTGATTGATCTTGGTATGGATTTGATTGGTTTGATTGAGTGAAAACGGATGCCCTGCTGTCAATCGAATTTGTTTGTACCTATTCAAGACAGGAAGTGTTTCTCATATCCAATTTAGAACACAATCGCATTTCGTTTTGATTTCGTTATAATGCATATGCTATGATGGGAAGCAATTTTGATATGGTTAATTGTTACGGTTTTATGTTTCATATGACTTTCAAGCAACAGGAATTAAATTCGGATCATTTCCAATGTGACTTTGTACAAAAACACCCAAATCGTGAATAGATTCAATTCATAACGATTATGCTAAAAACCCAGCCGGTTAATTCGCATTGGTTTACTGTTATCTCGACCATGTTATCAGTTGGATTCGTAATGGCAATGGATACTCTGTTTGAATTTGATTCCAAGAACGAGATTGACTATATCCAGATTCACGATTTATTTCTATATTAAACTCAGTCATGATTTGTTTCGATTGTTTGCCAAGTTTACAATTATCACTTCTGTCGATTCTATTATGGATGTGATCATAATTAATCGATCATGTTTGTTGACTGTCAAGGATCAAAGATCGAAATCTATGACAGATTTTGGTTGTTGTTGTTATGTATGTTTTTATTTATCCATAATCGAAACAGTCTTTCTATCTTTGTATTTGATTAAACGATATAAATATTTTGCTATATCATTATAACTATAAGGGGTGGAAAGTGATTTTGTTAGATCAGATTGTATCTATTGTTCATATGATATGTTTTTCAATAGGATATGAAACAATCTTATTGTTGTTCGATTTTGACTCATTTACCCGATTTTGTGGTAACAGAAGAACAAAGTATTCCCATCTCTGTTTTCAATTGAATCATTTTGATCTTGTTTAATGATGAATGATAAAATCATTTTGATTTGTTTTTAAGTAATCATTGGAAGATAATTGGATTTAATTCTTTTAAAAAAAAAGATTGGATTTGATTTCAGTTCTGATCCTGTATGTTATTTTAGACTAGCTACAGAATCAGATGATTCTGTAGCTAAGTCTGTAGGATCAAAATTTTATTGTTTTATTAATTAAATATATCTCTCATTTGTGATTTATGGTCCATTTCAGGTGAATTCGAAATGGCATTGGATTTGATGAGCAGTTAGAGGATATTTGAGATATTTTACTTGCATTTTAATTTCCTAGTTTAGTTGATCTTGGAGATATTTTCCCAGATTATGTAAACAGTTTGATACTATCCACAGGGAGGTTTTACCCCGTGGAGAAACTTATAAATACTTATTATTTTTGTAATAATGATGATCCTCATTCGTGGGAGAACAAGGATAAGGAATTTTAATACAGACTGAGAAAAAATTTGATATTCTCCTACAGCTTTAACTTTTCATGATATCAATATTTTGTTTTATGTTTATGTGTATCTATTTGCATTTGGTTAATGACTACTTTAGCTATCTTAGTATTTTGAAAATGATATAATTTAATCACTATAATCCATATCTGATTTCTTCCAGCATTTAAAAAATATAGCAGTTGCTTGATTCCGTTTGTGAACAATAGATTTCTCTTCTTCATAAGTTGAATTATTAAGTATAAGTTTTTGCATAACAGGTTTCCCTTATTGCAGAGATTTATAAATCATATAATTTTTATGATTTTTTTTATGTCTTGTTTGTCCTGTAAACAAACTCAAAGAGAATTACAGCCTATCGTTTACGAGAAGCTTCTAGATTAATCCGGTGTGAGTTTCCTTCCTCCGATCAGCTTCAAAGTCATCATACACAGGACAAATTGGGAGCGTTTCCAGGTCAGTTTTTCATTTGTTTGTTAGTGTATTTCTTATTAGTTTATCTTAGATATAAATTTATTTAGATTTATAGGTAGAATAAGTATATTAGATTGTTTAATTTCTGTAAGTATATTAGATCGTTTAATTTCAGTAAGTTTTATTTCTTGTTCATAAAATCATAAAATCAAAAATATATCTCTGGTTGTCTTAGGGCAGAAAGCAAATGATTTTTACAGGTTTTATTCAAATCTGCAAGTTGTAGATAATGTATATTTGTGAATAAGTTGTAATTCAGTTAGTAATTAGATAGTTAATTATTAGAGTTAGTGTAATAGTAATTAGTAGTTTGTATATAGAATAGTTAGAGTAGTTAATATT
>JASDQU010737116.1:180581-192299 GCA_032191745.1 Picea mariana | reverse complement strand
GTAGATAATGTATATTTGTGAATAAGTTGTAATTCAGTTAGTAATTAGATAGTTAATTATTAGAGTTAGTGTAATAGTAATTAGTAGTTTGTATATAGAATAGTTAGAGTAGTTAATATTTAGTTTAGTATAATTTATTTAATAGTTTGTTTTAATTAGATTAGTGTATTAGTTCATTTTTAGTTAAGTTGTTTTATTAGTTTTAGTTAGTTTAATTTGTTTAATTTGTTTAGTTAGATTAGTTAGTTTAGATTAGTTTTTTCTTTGGTTTTCTTGGAACCTTAGAACGGCCAATGGAGCCGTTAAACCCGTCAGGGTGGTTCATTCCAAACGGCTTGGGTTATTAGACAACCCCGGACCGGCTCCACTCTCTTAGTTGATGGACGGTCAATTTCGCCCGTCAACAGGAATTAACCATGAAATTTGACCAGGAAGGCCACCAATATAAGTTCCAAGGCATCACCGCTAGGTCACTTGAGATCATTAGTTCCCATTGCATGGAAAATATGCTCAAAAAGGGTCATTCTAGTGTTATTTCTCAAATCCATGCCATCTAAGCAATAAAAACACCCTCAGTGTTGCAAGACCTCTAAGCCATCCTTTCTAAACATCAAGTGGTCATTTTCACTCCCCAAGGACTCCCTCCTTCATGTGGTGTTCATGATCATTCCATTCCCCTTGTACCCAAAAGCTTTCCCCCAAATATCCATCCATATCGTCACCCCTTTTCCCAAAAAAATGAAATTGAAAAAATGGTCTAGGAACTCCTTAATGCATGCATTATCCTCCCTAGTATAAGCCCCTTCTCTTATCCTATGGTCACGGTTCTGAAGAAAGAAGTTTCTTGGCAAATGTGTCCCAACTTACGTGCCCTCAACAAACTTACCATTAAAGAAAAATTTCCCATTCATGTTATTGATAACCTCTTGGATGAACTGAGTGGTGCCCAATTCTTTAGTAAACGTGATCTTCATTCAGGCTACCACCAGATACGTATGAAAGAGGCAGACATTCCCATGACTACCTTTAGAACTCATGAGGGCCACTATGAGTTTTTGGTCATGCCCTTTGTCTTGTGTAATTCCCCCTCCACCTTCCAAAGCATCATGAATCAAGTCTTCCATCCTTTCCTCCATCATTTTGTCTTAGTTTTATTTGATGATATCCTCATCTATAGAAATACCTAGACAAAACATCTTGCTCATGTGGATCAAGTTCTCTATCTACTCTCTCAGCACCAACTTTTCTTGAAATAGTCTAAATGTGCTTTTGGCACATAAGAAGTAGAGTACTTGGGTCATCTAGTTGGAAAGGATGGTCTCAGGGTGAATTCTAAAAAGATTGAAGCTATACAAGACTAGCCTCACCCAAAGAATCTCAAAATCTTGCATGGATTTCTGGGCTTAACAGGCTATTATAGAAAATTTGATAAGCATTATGAAAAGATTGCAATACCTCTCACTACTCTCCTAAAAAAGAACTCTTTCACTTGGACTCCAGTTTTTGGTCAATATTTTCAAACCTTAAATATGGAGATGTGAACCACTCCAGTCCTGGCCCTTCCTGATTTCACAAAGACCTTTGTCTTGGAATGTGATGCTNCTATCTATGAAAAGGAAATGTTGGCTATCCTACATGTCGTTGATTTGTGGTGCCCTTATCTATTGGGGCAATGCTTCCAAATTAAGACAGACCGTCAAAGCCTCAAGTATTTTTTGGAACAATGCATTTCCTCCTTGGAGGAACAAAAAGGGGTAACTAAGCTATTTGGATATCATTATGAGATCATTTACAAGAGAGGCAAATAAAATGTGGTTGCAGAGTCACTTTCCTGAAAATATGAAGATGAAGGATCCATTTTTTCTCTTTCCTTCATTGTACCAGATTGGCTCCAAGTTGTTCGCTAGGAAAGGCTACAAGATCCCAAAAGTTCACAGTTGATCCAACAATTGTAGTCCAATGCTCCATATCCCCTAGGGTACTCTTGGCTCCATGATGAGCTTTGAAACACAGGCCATTTGTATTTAAGTAAACAATCAAAACTTACATCCACAATACTTTTCGAGCTTCATGCTACACCAACAATGAGGCACTCTGGGTTCACCAAAACCTATGACAGGGTCAAACGTTCTTTTTTCTGGGATGGTATGAAATATGACATTCATAATTTTGTGGCCAAATGTTATGTGTGTCAACACAAGGGAGAAACAGTCAAATCTCCGGGCACACTACAAGCGCTCTTGACTCCATCTGCTATCTGGAAGGACATCTGTATGGATTTTATTATGGACTTGCCCAAATCAGGAAATAAATCAGTCATCATGGTGGTTTTTGATCACCTTTCCATGTATGCTCATTTCTGCACTCTTCAACACCCGTTTACAGCATCCACAGTGGCTCAAATTTTCATGGATCAGATCTTCAAGCTCCATGGCATGCCGCACTCTATTGTTTTTTATCGTGACCCCACTTTCACAAGAAATTTTTGGCAAGAACTATTCAACCTACGAGGCACCCAATTGCATTTCAGTAGAACTTATCATCCCTAGACTGATGGTCAAACAGAAGTTGTCAATAAGTGTTTGGAAACATATTTGAGGTATTTTTCCTCGGAAAATAAAAACCAATGGGCTCAATGGTTACCCCTAGATGAATGGTGGGACAACACTTCATACCATATAGCTACATGCATGACTTGTTTTGAAGAGGTATATAGACAGAAGCCACCTTCAGTTCTCTCATACTTATCAGGTGTCTCGAAGGTCAAGGCAGTTGACCAAACAGTTACAGTTCAAGAGGCTATTCTCCATACCCTCAAAGATAATTTGGTCATGGAACAGAATCACATGAAGAAAAAAGCAGATCAAGGTCTCTCTAAACATCAATTTGAAGAAGGGGATCAGGTGTTTCTTGACCTACAACCTTACAAGCACAATTCCCTCAAGGCTGAGCATTGTCAGAAGCTAGCACCCAAATTTTATTTTCCTTATACAGTTCTCAAGTGTGTGGTATGGGTGGACTATAAATTAGCTTTTCCTAGTCATTTGAAGCTACATCCTGTTTTTCATGGTTCCAGCTTAAAGAAGGTGGTCAGAACTAAGTGCCAAATTCAAACCAAGCTTCCCAAGTTAGCCGAAGAAGGCTCCATTTGGCTACAACCACAAGCAGTTTTGGACCAATGTGAGCATTGCCTATGTCAGAGAACCATCAAGGAAGTCTTAATCCAATGGAAAGATACAACTCTAGCAGATGCCACTTGCGAACCAACTACCATTCTGTAGCAATTTCCACATCTCCAGCCTTAAGGACAAGGTTTTTTTTAAGGGGGAGGACATGTTAGGGTCCTAACCCACACATAGGTAGAACAATATATTCAAATGTAATAAAGGTCAATATTAATAAGGCTTTGCAATTAAATAGAACAAGTCGAATGTAAGAAGACCTAGTAGAAGCTTCCGCTTCTAGAAGGATCTTCCGCTAGATGCTTCTTTTGATAGACATATTTTGTATAAATAGGAGTCAAGGGTATGTGAATCCTAGTTTGTATATTATTGTAATAGACCTCTACTCGACTGGAGGTTTCCCCTTGAAGAGGCCTATGAACATTTCTCTCAGAATCAAAGTGTTATTTCTGTTGTTATTCTCCTATCATTTCAGTGTTACTATGGTGATTATTATGGTTATATTGTTGTTATTTTTCCATTTCTATCATTTTATTTGTGTTCTACATACTTTTTATATTTGGTATATTACATTGTGTCTCTTGTGGTATTGATGAAAAAGGTATCTAAGGTGCATTTTTAAATGAGACATGAGCACTTGAGTGCGTTTGCGTCCTGTTGTAGTAGGTAGCAGGGGAACTAAGGGCCCATTTGGAGAAATTTGGATGCATGAAGGAATATTTTTGTGATGGGAGCCAAGGCTCAACGCAACCCAAGAGATGGAAGTAGTGCATGAATGACTAGTTAATATGGACATTATGAAGTGAAGTTTGATGAAATGTCAAGAAGGATATAAGAGAATCATTTCTATTGCACAATGTAAATCCTATGATGAAGAGATATGGTAGAATATAATAAATGTTTTGAATCAAGACTTGGAATAATTACAAGAAGGATTGAAGAAGATGCACGAGATCGAGGAACAACGGAAATTCCACAATGATGATATGATGACATTTTTGGATGGAACGATGTCTAGGGAGATGCCAAGTTTAGGGTTGCTCAACAAGGAGGATTCCTAGGGAAAAGGATAGATTGCAACAAGCAAGAAGTTGCTTGATAGGAGAGGAATAATTGTGATGAAAACCACTTCGTAGCATATTTTTTGATAAAGAAAAAGTTTGAATAGTTAGAAGAATACCAAGTGCAGTAGGTAGAGGAGAAGATTTCCACCAAGGTGGAAGTATTTTAAATGCCCGCACCTTCAAAGGATATTTAGGAAGTGATGGATTCTTTGCAACACATTTAGAGGGGACCAAAGATAAAGGACATAGATAACATTTGCAATGTGAAGGAGAATAACCTTATTTTGTACATGTGATGGTGAGTGGGGTGAAGGTGGTTTATGTAGTGGACATTGGCATGACCCACAACTTTGTGAGTAATAATACCACAAAGTCACTCCATAGTAATACCAAGAGAATAAAAATTGTGTAAATTGTGGTTAACGCAACAATAGAACATATATTTGGGGTGGTTTTATCTGCACCTTTGAAAGTTGGAAGTTGGTTTGGATATTGGGAATTGACTGTTTCTTCATTGCATGATCAAGATTTGGTATTAGGGAAAAAGTTTATTATGTTTTCCAAGGTATTTCCACTCCCACATGTAAGTTCCTTGGTGTTCTTGGGTGAATCCAAAATGCCAAGTATGCCCATGATAACAAATAGGAAGCTTGTATCAATACCTAGAATATATGAAATCAAGTTTATTTAGAGAGTGAGTGTAAGTGAGAACAAACATTGAAACATAATTTAAAAACAAAGGGAAATTTTGGCCATGGTGGCCTCAGTAGGATAGGTCCAAAGAGAACAATGGTTTATAGTAGTGGAGAAATCAGTGAAGTATCTCTTGGAAAAGATAGGAGGGTTGAAAATGCTAAAGTACCATAAGCTAAAGTGTGAATATAACTATAATTCAACCATCACAACACTTTCAAATGTCGTCACATAGGAGACACAACCCTAGTCACTTTGATTATGTTGAAATATTGTAACTTCGAAGAATATTCTAATTATATTTGAGTTATTATCTTCTCGATCAAATCCTCTTTTGTTGATTGATCATGTTGGGTCTTGTATATGATCAAATCCCCTTTTTTGGATTGGTCAAGCAATATTTTTATACTAGTCTTTGTAAAGTCATCTCCTCATGTTTATAAACTGGTTTTAACCACTTCTAAAAGAAGTTATCCCCGCCATGTGAAGAGATATAACCCTAACACCTCCTCAACTAGTGTTTGTATGTGACGATGGTGCCTCACTTATACACTCTCACACTCACTCATCCAATGTGAATATCTTGAAGGAAGTTGCAGTGGCAGGAGGAAGGAGAAGAGAGGTGCATTCTCAGTCTTATTTTATTCTTGGTGTTTTGGTCTTAGTCTTGGAATTGTATTAGCAATCTATTATTGGGGAATTTGTTTCTAGGTTTTCTCCCCCATGAGGGTTTCCAAAGATAAAATGTTGCATACCTTGTGATTGTATTTCTTTTAGTTATCCCCTTTATGATGTTGTTTTGGAAACACATTGAATGCTCATGTAATTTGGAAATAACCTAATAACAATAGTGAAAACTTAACATGGTATCAGAGCTTGACTGAATAGATCATCTTTCACTAGGTATCTAAAAATATCACTCTTGTCATATAAGAAAATTAGGGATTTTTACTGAAGAGGATTTTTTGTCCAAAAACTATCTTGGGAAGTTGTCCCTACTCTAGTGCATCTTTTGGAAACTTGAGCAAACTTTTTCAGTGGTTATATTCTCCAGAAAGTCAAACCATAGTTTTGAATGGTACCAGAAAAAAAGAAAACTAGAAAACCAGAACCAGTACAAGAAGTAGCAGTCCAAAATTGTGCAGGTCAAGTTTCAATGGGTAAAAATTGGAATGTTATGAAATAGTTAGCTCCAACAAACTCACCTCAACCCAATGCATCTCCTAGTAATCTCAATTTCATTTTTTGAGCACTTTCATTTTTTGGTCATTTTCTTAGCTCCAAGTCAAGATGTCTACAAGCACCAAGCTTGTTGACAAGTTAGAAGGTGTGTAAAATTTTTATGAATGGAAGTAAATAATTGGACTCATTCTTTATGAGAATGAACTTGTAAATTTCATAAAATAAAATGTACTGGAACTTGAAGAAGATGTAGCCAAAGAGAAGTACAAGAAGGATGTGATTAAGGATAAAAGGGTAATTATAGAGTCTATTAAAGACCACTTGATCCCTCAAGTGTATTCTAGGAATACTCCAAAATATATGTTTGATTCCATAAATAGAATGTATGAAGCATATGACATCAACTGGAAGATGAAATCGAGAACCCAACTCAAGAATACAAATATGCAAAAAGAAGAAACAATTCAAGACTATTTATCTAGGGTTTCTCAATTCAAGGAATAGTTAGAGGAAATTGGAGACAACTTAGATTAATATGAACACACAATGAAAACTCTTAATGGTTTCACAAGACCTTGGTATTCCTTCATCCAAACTATTTGTGCAAGAAAAGAGAAACTCCAATTTGATAGTTGATGGGAAGAATGTGTTCAATAAGAAGAAAGAGTGGCCAACTGAGAATTCATACTATCAAGGGATGAAGATCAATCCCCAACTTCTCATGATAAATGTGGAAAGAAAAATTCTCATTTTCAAAAGGATACCCCCATTCATAAAAAATCTCACTCTGCAAAGAGATTCTAGAAATATCATAAGGATCAAAGAAAGGGAAAAGATTTATCCTCCTATGAATGTTATCATTGTGATAAGATGGGACACATTGCTAAGAACTGTACTTCCAAAAGGGAAGAATAAAAGAGGAGAAATAACAAAATACATCATGCCCATGCAACTGAAGATGATGAGCCACCCAGGAATTTAACTAAAGAAGATATTGAAGATTATGTTTTGTTTCCCTCCCTCTCAATATCTGTGACACCTGGAGAGGATACTTGGCTCATAGATAGAGGTGACTCTAAGAAAATGACAGGTCAGAAATACAGTCTCTCTAGCCTTACAAAAAATGACTTCCCTCAAAAAGTTTCACTTGGAGATGATTATCAGTTCCCTATCAAAATAATGGGAGAATCCAACTACAAACTTGATTCAAGAACTTCGGAGAATGAAGAATGTACTCTATGTACCAGGTTTGACAAATAACTTACTTTTTATATCATCCCTAGATAAGAAAGGTTTTAGGGTTGCATTCATAGATAGTGAAGTTATTATGTGGTCTAAAGGAAAAACTATAGAAGGTGCAATTATTATTGAATAGAAGAAGGTGGTTTGTACAAGTTAAAAGGTCACTCAAATGTATCCTTGACTCACTCTTTTGAAAGTCCTTGTGAACTTTGAAATACAAGACTAGCTCACATCAACTACAAAGCCTTACCATATGTAAGAAAGGTAGTTACAGGTTTACCAAAATTAAAACTTGATCATGAAGGTGTATGCAAGGGATGTGCACAAGGAAAGAAGATAAAGAATCATTTTCCAAAGAGTGAGAGTAAGGTAGAAACAATCTTAGAACTCATCCACTCAAATGTATGTGGTCCAATTCCATCAACCTCTTTAAGTGGGTATGTATACTATGTATCCTTTATTGATGATTACTCTCTTAAGACTTGGGTTTATTTCTTGAAGTCAAAAGATGAAGTACTTGGAAAGTTCAAGGAATTCAAATCCTTGGTAGAAAACCTCTCCAAAGGGAAAATAAAGATACTGAGGTCAGATAATGGATGAAAGTACACTTCAAATGAATTTGGAAGATTTTGCAAAGATGTCGAGATTAAGAGGGAGCTCACCACGACCTATAACCCTCAAAAAATGTTGTAGCAGAAAGAAATAATAAGACGATTATGGAAGAAATAAAGACTATGATTCATGATCAAGATCTTTCAATTCACTTATGGGACGAATCAACAAGAACATCTGTATATGTCCAAAATAAATTATACCATAGTGCAGTCGGATTAAAAACTCCTAAAGAAATGTTCACCAGAAATAATCCTAAGCCATTCTCCGACTATATGGCCTTGATTTGTGATCTCGTAGAGAAGTAACCTACTTTCTTTGAAGAAGTCGTTTAGAAGAAAGAATGGATGGATGCCATGACATAATAATACCAATACATTATAAAGATTGATGTGTGGGAAGTAGTTCCCAGGATAAATAACAAAGATGTTGTATCTTTGAAGTGGATATACAAAAGAAAACATACAATAGATGGAAGTATTGAAAAATACAAGGAAATATTCGTGGCTCATGGATTTACTCAAAAGGAAGGTATTGACTATGAATAAACATTTTCTTATGTAGCCAGATACACTTCTATAAAAACCATCATAGCTCTTGTAGCCAAAATTAAGTGAAAGTTACATGAGATGGATGTGAAAACAACTTTATTAAATGGTGTTATTGAAGAATAAGGGTATATAGAACAACCACAAGGTCTTGAATTTGAATATAGAAAGACTCATTTTTGTAGGTTGAACAAAGCCTTGTATGGGTTGATGCAAGCTCCTAGAGCTTGGTATGGAAGAATTGATAGTTTCTTGATGATCCTGGGCTTTACCACTAGTAAAGTTGATCCTAACATTTACTTGAAGGTTATGAATGATGACTAGTTGTGTTACTACTATATTTTCATGACTTATTCTTAATAGGAGAAGAAAAAATCATCACATATTGCAAGAATAATCTCATTGTAGAATTTGATATGAAATACTTAGGCATGATGCATTATTTCTTAGGTCTTGAAGTTTGGCAGAGTCAAGAGAAGATCTTCCTTAAACAAGGGAAGTATGGAGTTGAAATACTGAAGATATTTGACATGTTGGAATGAAAATCCATGAACACACCTATGGAAACAAAATTGAAGCTCCTGGTTGATACTTCATCAGATTTGGTTGATGCTACTCTATACAGACATATTATTGGATCATTGATGTATCTAACGAATACCAGGCCAAATATATGCTTTGTTGTGAACACCTTGAGTCAGTATCTAGTGGAGCCCAGACCTGTTCACCTTGTACCTGCAAAGAATATGATGAGATACCTTAATGGTACACTGGATTATGGTCTCTCTTATACCAAAGATCATGACTTCAGACTATGTGTTTATATTTATTTAGATTGGGCTGAAAGTGCTTTAGACATGAAGAGAACTTCATGATGTTGTTTCAACTTGGGGTTAGCCATGGAATCATGGAAAAGAAGGAATGAATCTAGTATTTCTCTCAACACGGAAGAAGTCGAATACATTGCAACATGTTCTTCCAATTGTGAAGCCCTATGGCTTCATAAGTTGTTGAAAGGTGTGATCGATCTGGATATGGAAGCCACCGTTTTTCTATGTGATAACCAAAGTTGTATAAATATGACAGAGAACCTAGTGTTCAATTATAAGTCAAAGTACATAGATATCTGGTATCACTACATTCGTGATATGGTGTAGAGGGGAGCTGTAAACATCTAATATGTTGGAACAGATGAGCAGGTTACATATGTGTTGACCAAGATTTTGTCTCATGTGAAGTTTGAGTACTTCTGAGACAATCTTGGTGTTTTATGAAAGGACCTCCCTGAAAAGGGGGAGTGATGTTTATGATACTATGGTATCCTAACCAACAATGAGTAGCTCCATTAGGATTTTATATCCTACGGGATTGATCATGCCTGGGAAGATCTAGAAGGTCTAGTAAGGACAATCTATCAGATTACCTACACATGTATATGCCATCTCTGGTCAGTAGTGGTAGCTCTATTAGGATTTTATATCCTAGGTAATCTTATGATTCCTGGGCATATCCCGAAGGTCCGCTAAGGAGGATTTGTCAAAGTACAATGTGGAAGACTTTTAGGATTTTATATCCTATGGAATCTTATGATTCCTAGGAATATCTCGAAGGTCCCATAAGGATGGTATGTCAAAGTACCAAAAATGTTGTTGTTGATACACATGCCTCTTTTTGTTGCCACATGTTGATGTTGTTGTTGTTTCAGCCTTGTGTTGTTGATGATGTTGTTGTTTCAGCCTCATGTTGTTGATGATGTTGTATCAACTTTGTGTTATTGATGATGTTGTATAAAATTTGTGTTGTTGAATATGTTGTTGTTCTAGCTTCATGCTATTGTTGTTTATTTTTCAGCTGCATGTTGATGATTATGATGATGTTACTCTAGCTCCATGTTCTAAATGATGACGATATTGATGATGAGAAAAAGGTTTCAATGATATTATAGAGGTGTTGGTCAGTGTTCTAGATGTTGATGACGATGATGCTCTGTCCTTCTCTTAATGATGTTTTATTGGGTCACGTTAGTAGAATAGCCTTTTCGTTAAGGGGGACTGTTGAAATATTGTAATTTTGAAGAATATTGTAATTTTGAAGAATATTCTAATTATATTTGAGTTATTATCTTCTCTATCAAATACCCTTTTGTAGATGCATCATGTCGAGTCTTTTATAATATCAGATCCCATTTTGTGGATTGGTCAAACAATATTTGTGTGGTGGTATTTGTAAAGTCATCCCCTAGTGTTGTGGTTTTAACCACTTCTAGAAGAAGTCGACCCCACCAAGTGAAGATACATAACCCTAGCACATCATAAACTAGTACTTATATGTGAGGATGGTGCCTCACTTATACACTCTCACACTCACTCATCGAGTGCGAATATCTTGAAGGAAGTTGCAGTTGCAGGAGGAAGGAGAAGAGAGGTGTATGCTCAATCTTAGTTTATTCTTGGTGTTTTGGTCTTAGTCTTGGCATTGTATTGGAAATCTATTATTGAGGAATATTTTTTTGGGTTTTATCCTGCATGAGGGTTTCTGAGGATTAAATTTTGTGTACCTTTTGATTCTATTTATTTCAGTGATCCTCATTATGATGTTATTCTAGAAATGCATTAAATTATCATGTATTTTGGAAATAACCTAATAACAATAGTGCAAACTTAACAACTCCTAGCATATTTGCAAAGCGGTTGAGCTAGATATGTTGGAAGATTCACTTTGAGAAAAAATTTTAAGTGTTAATATGGAGCAGTTTATGGAGGCACTTACTTGGCTAGACTTGGAGTCATATGTCTAAGAAGTGGGGAGGGCGGATTGTCACCCCACAACCATTGTGGAATTTTGTATGAAATCCTTGGCGATATATGAATTTCAAGTAAGCATAGAATGGCTTGAGGAGTTAAAATGAATGATGAAGAAAGTCAAGTTGGTGTTGAGGTACACTACAAGTAGAAGATATCCTAGTGAAGGAATTTGAAAATTTTTCAAAAAATCCTCAACTACAACCTCTTCTATTGGGTGTGGAGGTTTTAGTAGAGGTTTTAATAGAGTGTTTAATGGATGTTCCATATAACTAAAAAAAACTGATCAAGAGAATATATATATACATATACATACATACATATATATATATATATATATATATATATATATATATATATATATATATATATATGCAGTTTTTTTATTGTCAAA
>JASDQU010737116.1:153356-169559 GCA_032191745.1 Picea mariana | reverse complement strand
TTATGAATACAAATAAATACTTAAATAAAATCATAACATAAAAATCATATAATTTATTATCATAAAAAATTAAAATATAATAAACAAACTATATAAATTTGAAATTTAAATATTTACAATTAATACAATATATTTGAATATTAAAAACTTTAATTTCTAAAAAAAATAATATTTTATTTTTATTTAAAAGAAAAAATGAATTTTTGTTTATATACCATTTTATATAAAAATTAAATAAATCAACATATGAAAATAATAAATCTTCCAAATCTATATATAAAAGAGTAAGAAATATTTAAATAAAAAAACAAATACATATAAGAATAATTTTTTGAATAAAAAAACAAATATATATAAAATGTAATCATCAAATACATAAATACATAATATATAAATAAAAAATTGTAAAATTTAAAGATAAACAATTTAACATATTTTAATTCTAAATCTTAAATCTTTTTTGAAAACTATAATACTTTTATTCCTATTAAAAAACAAAAAACTAAACCAGTATACCAAAAACAGTATACCAAAAACAAATATAACTGTATAGAAGGGTGAGAATCCCAAGTTGGATTGGGAAAAATGTATAATTTTAACAATACTAATGGATGGCTGAGATGAGTTAGGGAGATAAATCCCAAACAAGGCATCAGAGACTATTGATAAAGATTACGAAAATTAACTCAATAATCCATCTCGAAGATATATTACACATCATAAGCTATTGATAAGGTTTAGGAAAATTAACTAATAAGGTAATGTGAAAAGTAAGATTATTTCTTCTTCTTAAAGAATTTTTCAGTTTTTATTTAAAGCTTGAGCGCTTGTCCAAAAATACTGCATTGACATTTCAACCTTATTTTCATTTCTTAATATTTTTTCATTTGTATTTGAAAAAATTCTATTTTGTATTAAGGTTTCAAACGTTTACTTTTTGGGGATTTACTTTTTCATGTACTTTTCCATTTAGTTTGAAGCTCCAGCGGCCAAAAATTGTACATAACTTTTCAGTGTTTAATATTTAGAAGATTTATTTTTTTTAGAGCTTTTCCATTTTTCTTAAATTCTGCATGAAGTTTGATTTTTAATTTAAACAAATTTAAATAGTATGTATTAATTTAATAATTAAAATTAAATTTAAAATATTAAAATCATTTGTATATTTTTATGATAATGAATTGTGATGCAATAATTCTTTTTTTCATTTAAAAATCATTGTTATAATTATAATAAAATATTTTATTACAAAAATTTAGATAAAAAAATTAATTGAATCACTGAAACTTAATATACAAAGGTCAAGAGAACTGGGCCTTTGATTTAAATATATCATAATTTAGAAATTGGATAGGCCCACATAGCAGAGAAGAGTAGAGCAACAGGTCGAAGATATGGTAGTGTATAATATATATATATTAACTTATTGCGGTATTATAGGCTCACGTAGCAGAGAAGAGGAGAGCAACATGACTCACAGATATGGTAGTAGTTGTTACTATAATTATTAAAGTTACATATCGAGGACAGGGCTTGTACCACTGGAACCCAACATGGAAATATACTTATTTAAACTTTTGGGGATTTATGCCCTTTGACAGTACATTTCAAAGAATATTGGGTGCCAAGAAAATGCATATTTGAATCTACAGTTTTTTCTTTTCCGGTGCCTTAATATGAAGAGGTTTAACTCAATCCTGAAACACTAATTCATGGGAGGTTTCTTAACAATTTAAAGATAACATAGTTTTATTAGATTAATAGAGGGATTAAGTTACACTATCAAGAGAAAATGGCATCAAGGTTACACTATCAAGAGAAAAGGCATCAAGGTTACACTATCAAGAGAAAAGGCAAGAGAAGCCAGAGCCATACCTATACGGAGGTTTYCCAAGGGATTGAATCGTATCGGGGGCTCTTCTTCCTTACTCCATATCATCTCAATAGAACAAAGCTGAACATAACATGTCAATTCCATCCCAACATAACAAAGATGAACATAAAATGTCGATTCGCATCAGAACAGAGTCKAACCTAAAATATGTTTGATCAAATTTACAAAATGAAAGGAAGGCTCCATATGCATGAAATTTGAGCTTCTCAGAAGAGTAGAGGACAGATGAAACAATAATAAAATTTACCATGCTTTTCGTTGAGTAGCGCGGCCACCTTTCCCTTAAAGTTTTAAGCTCAGGGGATGATCCAGTCACTTCCAGTTACACATCTTTGAGATTTATCTTTCTCGATTACACATCAGCGAACAGATAGTTTCCCGCAGTACAGATCACAGAAAATTCCATCGATTACAGATGAGGCAAAATGTATTTCTCTTCCATCTTCAAAAAATTCACAATGATTCGCTTTATCCCTCCTTCGGAGCCGTGTCCGCTAGGTTTGTGTGCTTTTTCAATTTTGATCTAAAATTTAATCATAATTTTCTCAACGGTTCACTTTTTCCCATCTGCCCCTACCCTCCAGATCTTTGGCCGGTATTATCTCCAGCTATCCTTTCCTATACTTCTAATGTTTCTTTGGGAGTAAATTGGTCGTGAACCTTTGCGAAGTCTTGTATTAATTTGGAGAGATTTATGGTTCAGTCAACACAAATTTATGGAGAGATTTGATAGGAAGGAAGTGAGAGGCCCGTGATAACAACTTATCGTAAAATTTAAAATTTAATCATAATTTTATTTCACTCCTTTCAGGCCTAGGAGGGACCGTCTTCCAGGTTAATGTGTTTTTTAGTTTTGATTTCTAATTTAATCTTAACATAAATTTAATAAAAAATATTTAACGGTTCACTTTTTCCATGCCTGAGGCACAGTCCGCCAGGTTCGTGTGCTTTTTTAGTTTTGATTTCAAATTTAATCATAATATTTGATGTAACAAAATCTCATGTTGTTTTTAGTTTTGAATTCAAATTTAATTAGAATTTTTTTATTTTATTTTGTGATTTTTTAAAATAGAGATAAGTTTTTGTTTTGATTTCAAATTTAATAAAAAGGTTTTCTTATTTTGTGTTTTTTTAAATAAGGGTATAACATTGCATCATTCATTCTAATTTTTTTTTTTCAAGATTGAAGGTTAAATATATAGACTTAGACAATGCAAGGTTTTAAAGAATAAAGTTAATTTAAAAAAAAATATTTGGATTAATTTATACCTTAAGTTTGATATACATATTCATTTATTGACATTTATTTATGTGTTTTGGTGAAACTATTCAAATCTTTATGTTAGTAAGTGTGAGAAAATCACATTACATTTTGCATTTGGAGTTTAGTTTAGAATTGATTGTTATTTATTAATATCACACTTGATTACTTTATAGTAGTCTAGATTTTTATCTTATATATTATAAAGTTTTAAAATTCTGAAATGTTAAACTTTTGGGGAACATTTTCACCCAAGGATATCTATACAGTGTTTTACTTTGGGAATGTTTGAATCTTTATAGTTTTTTTTATTGTTGTCTCACACATCACCTTTCTATTTATAAATTCTATTATATTAGAATGTGCTTAAAATATATGCATTGTCTATGTTTGCAAAAACTTATGGTAGAGTAACATAGTTGGAAAAAATGTTTTGTTAGCAATGAAATAAAAATTTAGGGGATTTTCTTAAAAATTTAGGAGTATTATTTGTCATAAGAGTACCATTTCTTGTGTGTAAAATATCATGGGGTTAGACAATGTGAGCTTGTTTTGAGCTCTACCTACTAAAAAAATTGGTTCTACCCTAGGAAAATTGGTATTGATGTTTCATGTCATCCATTGAAGATAGAACTAATGTTATGAAATTAGTATGGAATCATGGTAGATTAGTCCAGCCATTGATTCGTTTCCCCTTTGTCTTTGTGATTGGTTGCATGTGCACATATATTCTAATCTTTAACGTGTTTTAGTTCATACCTCAACCCCATAGAGGGATATTTGTGACCTATGAGGATAATTGATGATAAAGCTCATGATGGAGATGGATCATTTTCTTTAACCTAGAGGTAAATTACCTTACTTGAGATTCTAATATGAGATATCTAGCCATTTTTTTTTATTTATCAAGTTGATGATCCTCATGGTTTTTGTCCAATGCCTAGCTTTGCAACTTTTATCGGGACATAATGGACATGATTTTAATGTTGCTGGACCATTTTAGTGATATGGAAGAACGAATGGTCCTTACTTTATAATTTAAGAAACGTGTCCTTTGCTTACAATTTGTGTTTCCATCCTACTTTGATAATATTTTTTTTCAAAGGGACTTATACGAATATTATTTCATTATTCACTAGAGGATGCAACAATGTTATGCCTCCTTTAGGTTCCTTTTGAACTGTATAAAGAAGAAACAATCCATTTTATGTAAAGATAGTCACTCCTTTTTTTTATTAGCATTTCTAGCATTTTTGTTATTAGTAAATATATAAAGAGATGTAGTGGAGATGGGACCATGGTTTTGGGGTCATGTAAGGATTGTTTCTTTAGAATTTTCAATGTAACTTTGATCCTAAAATGATATCTTCCAATATTTTGGTTTGGGTGCATATACAAAATCTTATTATTTGAGTATAATCAAAAGGTTCTTTAACATATAGGGAATTATATTCGCGAGATTGTGTCTAGTTGAACCCTTCCCAAGAAAGGGTAATGTGTATAATTTTATCTAACTGATTCTTACTAAAGGATATATGTATATATACACACTACAAAATTGATGCATTCATTTATAAAATTTCAATAATATGGTCATCTAGAGGCATCTTACAATATAAGAGTTAAAAAAAATTGATCTCTAAAGGAAAATAAATATTTGGGTAGAAAATATAAGTGAGAAAATAAGTAGAATGCTTTCTCAAATCCTCCCAATTCAAGGAGGAAACATAAATTGAATTTAAAGATCATAAATCAAAAGTTTTAAATTAAAGGGGAAAATTCTATTAATAAGTGAAAATACTTTATGACTAAAAAAAAATAGTTGTAGAGCTTAAATAAAATTTGATATCAATATTATAATCTGAGAAAAACCTATAGGAAAAGTGTATAAAGATTGAAGAAGAATATATTTCATATAAAGGACAAGTGGAGAACAACACAAATAAATTTTCAATGGTTCTAGGAATTTCACTTGGTTTTTCAATGTAAATAGATTATAGGTCTCCCTCACACATGAAGTGGAAGAAAAATAAGTTAGGAAGATCCTATGGATCAAACTTGAAGTTTGCAGGTGGAAACAATAATGAGAGGTCACTAAAAGAAAGGTTATATATAAATTAGTTCCCAATTCTCTCAAATGTGACCTACAACTTTCCAATTGATTGTTATAAATGTGAAATTAACTTGAAATAATGTGTTAAACCACTACCAAGAAATAAAATTTGAATCCTCATACACCCAACATGGTTAAAATAAAATGYCATTCCACTCTTTCAAAAGATTCTTCAAAATCATTTAGGATAATCAAAGTGCTTTATTTTATTTCTCCAACACTTCCCGTACATTCCCAAACAACTTCTTTCAAAATTGAATGACATATCAAGATAAAAATGGGAAATAAATAGAGGTTCCTACAAGATTRAGAGGATTSAGCTCATACCTAGTGAATGATACATCAAATGACAAAGGATGGGTATTGACATAGAAAATGAAATCGATAATGAAATAACTCGAGAACACAAAATAAATTTTGATCAAAATAGTGAATAAAATGGTAATGATAAGATCCTTAATTCAACCATTAGAAACTTTTTGTCTCAAGGGTTCAAAAAAATCAACTAGTCCAAACATTAGATTTCTTCAAAGTTTGGGTTTTAATAGCTAATATTTGCTAGGAAAATGAGGATTAATCTTCAAAAACAATTCATGTCCTAGCATGCCTAGGGTAAGGCCATCGAGTAGAGGATCATGGGATACCATAACCCAATTTGAAGAATGTATTGATAGAGGTGAACTTTGGGGTTGCTAAGTTACAAGGAAATTTTTCTCGGATATATATTTCATATGGGCTAATTTTCCATGATTTTTCCAAAAATAAATATTCACCAATTTCCATTTTTTATAAAAGTGATTCTCCCAAATTCTATAGAATAAAATTATTTTTCCCTAAAAATAATGAAAATTTTATAGAAACTATATAAAATCCTTAAAATTTTGAATACTTTTACAAAAATATCGTAAAACATTTTATAGTTTCCATATTAAGGACTAGTAAGATTGTCCAAGGTTTCTACATTCTTAATTTCACATCCTTAAGATTATCCCTGTTGTTGAGATGGAAAACAGCATGCCCAAGAATCATATAGTGAGTGAGTAGCGAGCCTTAGGGCATCCCTTGGGAATTATGCACCTAAGGATATGCGGTCCCATGACTTGCAAAGTGCACCATGAGGTTAAAACGAATGACATGACTTGGTGGTAGGAGAGCATGGATGTGTTGGAGTTAGTTAGCTCGAATGGACATAAACGTAGAGAGAACGTGTTAATTTAGGGCGAGCACTATGGTTTTTTTTTACGCGACGAGTGGGGTTAGCGCGATGCATGCTCATACAGAGAGGCTTGTCGCAGGCCATCTTGGGAAGAAGGTGAAGGGACTTGATGGTTCATTTGGGCTATGAATCTTTGTTACCTCAAGTGGTCGCATATATGTTTGGGAAGATGAGGCAAGATAGAGGCATTTAATCACATCTCATCATCAAAACTCTAGTTAAAGAGTGAGGCCTACRGATCGGGCATAGGTGAGACAAAGTAGGACGAAGATGAAGGAAAAGTGTGAATGTTTGTCTTAGTGTCTCCTTGGGTGTCTTGGGTAAGGAATGCGATGGAAAAGTTTGAAGGTTAGTAATAATAGTGTGTGCAATGGGGAGAATGATAGGATAGTTAGGCTGAGGTTGTGACAAAGAGACTTGAGTGTAAGAGAAAATAGGCAAGTAGGGATGTCACTTAACTAAATTATTTTATATCTATGTATTGATATGCAAGCTCCTCTTTGTAAAGAATTGTATATAAATAATTACAAGGGTGTATTGACATTTGAATATGTTAAGAATGAAATGGAAACCTTGTAGGACACACTTACAACACTTAGAGGGGGGGATGAATGACTGTGGGGCTATTTTCCCAAAACTTCCCTCTTACACAAAACTCCTTAGTTAACATTCAACTTTTACTCATTACTCATTGTTGTCATTTGTAACCAATTATATGTAAACACTACTACATATGACCAAATTTTCCACTGTTTTTCATTTCTATTGCCACACATATCCATCGTAATTTGCACAAAAGCCAAGACTATTTTTCATCGCTATATCCACAAACCAGGGTATCATGGAAACAACAATGAAATTATCCCTCCATGCGTCACCACCATCAAGATAATTTATCCTTATAGATCATCACTATTATGAATAAACTTCGTCGTAATATGAACGGAAAACTGTGCTACTATAAAAAAAATGTGGAAATTTGTGATGCAAAAGCGTGGCAATAGAGACACAATTTTATGGAAAGACAAAACTTGTGACATAGATGTTGTATGTGCGATGCAAAAGAGTGGAAAAGTGCGAAGAACTTCCAAAGGCTTTTTCCACGGTTGTTCAAAATAAAATTTTCCTTCCAACGGAATATCGTTGATATTACGATGCATCCTTTAAGCTTAAAAAAAACAAATACATGAGAAATGGCATTACCATATTACATTGTAATATGGTATACCATATTACAATGTAATATGGTATACCATATTACAATGTAATATGGTATACCATATTACATTGTAATATGGTATTACCATATTACATTGTAATATGGTATTACCATATTACATTATAATATGGTAATACCATATTACAATGTCTCTACTTTCTCAACAAGATGAAATAAGCTATTTTTAAAAACAACTTAGGATAGCGATTTGTCCTGAGTGGGATGGTGACCTTGGAATTCAACAAGATAGGAAGTAATTCATTGATGATAAGTGTAGAAGGTGTGCAGGACCAATAGTGTATGGATATTATCTGCTAAGTGGCAGACTCGAACTTCCTCTTCCATAATAGATGGCTCATATAGCTTGAGAGGATTGACATAAATAATATTATAGATTTCCATCAAGGAAGGGAAATACTAATGACAACCATTGTCATTAATATATTGAAGAACAATATAGGGATAATAGAAAATAGGCTTGATTTTTTTATGATGCTACCCCTTAAAACATTGTTTTTCCATTAACAACCAAATTTAGGCACTAATTTGAAAATAGAAAAATCCTTCATGGTGATCCTAGAGGGATTTATAATGGCCTAGGGAGGATTGAAGGGCATTATTAACCAAATAATAAATGCTATATAATTTATGGAAATATGATATTCTATACATTTTACCTTGCCTTATAGGAACTTCTATCCATAAGATGTGAATAATAGCAGGATCCAAAGAATGAGTAATGCAAGAAATTATATAGGGGTAATATGAGGGTCTTTGCAATGTAGACGAGATACATTGTTGTTGTGAGGGAACCCTCCATCAACTAGGCTTATATATCTCATGGTACATGTGTAGACCCCTATGCCTTGAGAATTAGTGTAAGGTAAAACTACAAGGTGTGCCATATGGATTAGTATAATGTTAGGCAAGTAGAATAAAAATGAGAAAGAAAGATTGGTAGACAAACATTTCATGTTAAACAGACAATTTTGACATTGGGGAACAAGTGAATTTAATCACTTCATAAGAATGATAGAAACTAAACTATGAAATGTAAATAATGAAATAAAAATAAATAATCCTAACTATCATGTAAATGATGCAATGACTAAATTAGGAGATTAGAGATGACCAATTTCTAATTACTACATTAGTGGAACAATGACTAGAACATGTAAGTAAACCATGAGTGATTCTAACAATAGTAATAACATCTCAACTATAAAATCATTGATAAGATTAAGAGTGACAAGGAGATACTTGCACTTACTTATACTTGAGGTAGGATGGTGTAGGAACATGTTTATCTAGATACCTACATCACAGAGGTTGGCATATTACCACAAGTAAGGTAGAATTAGCAACATGATCTCTTATGGAAAGGATGGAGGGTAGATGAAAATGTAAAGATGTGAGGTTGTGGTGTTAGGTTATTTCTAACAAAGGAAAGAGAAAGAAGTTTATGACAATGGCATGAGATTGGAAAAAGGCATGAGTTGACATAAACTGACTAAGAGTGAACATAAGCGAGATAGGAAACAAACTCTAATATAGGGTTATCACAAGAACAAATGTGACATATGGCAACTTGGAGTTAAAGTGAGCGTAACAAATGACATACATTGTTCTAGGATTAATGTAGTCATTAAGGTGCCATACACTAGTCAAGGACATAGCATGAGTCCCATGTGACATACAATAATCTGGAGAGTGTGAACATAATAGGCATCATAAWCTAGTAATATAGAGTCATCAAAAGAACAAAAACAACACATGATCGCCTAGATTTAGTGCAAGAATGAGAGGTGGCATACATCAATAGGGTATTTTATGCAAGCGTAGGAGGTTACATGCTTCAACCTATGTTCAATKCAAGCATAGAGGTGAAAAATACCAATGTTATACGAGTAGAGGAGACAGGATCAACATAAGATATGATGTCACCATTGGGAGGGGCTCCATTGTTGCAAGCTATGGAATGTGATCATTAATTGGGACATCTTGGAAAAGTGACCAAATAAGTGATAGTTTATCCTAAGTAGGCAGGGGTTATCTTAAGAAGGGTCTTTCTTGAGATAATGACCTAGAAGGGACCCATCGATATTATGACCAAATAAAAATTGATAAAAAGTGGTGTAAGGAAGAAGAGCTAAGGAGGAGAGATAATACTTTCCCGAAGCATTTGAAAGACTAGGAAAAGAGGAAGAGGATGTAGGAGAGCATGGAACACTAGGATAGGAAAAATACAAGGGGAGAACTAGGTAATATTGGGTGCTACGAGGTAAGAAGTGGCTAGAGTTGATAATGGGAAGTCTAAGCTAGCCCAAAAAAACTCCCAATAGGAACAACGCTTCATTCAACTTGATAAAAGTGTGTTAAGACATGGGACCTTTTTAATGTTAGCAAATGCTGAGTTTGAAAACTAATTGAAAGATAAGGAGAAGAGAAGGCATAGAAGAACAACGGACTACCTCATTGTTGTAGCCAGTGAGAGGACAAGGGAAAGCAATTATGGAACTAGGTATAATAGATGATATATGTATTTTGTTAATTGGTGTGTGGTAGAAAAAAAAATTATTGAGTTAAAAATCATTGGGGATGTTTGGGATTTAGAATGAAAATAGCATAGTGAGTGTGCATGTAGGTAGAAGGATGAGAATGTTTTATTTAGAGAGTTTGGAAAAGGGATAGTGCAACCATATGAGATGAGATGGATTGATGTGATCTAAAAGTGAGAGAGAAAGGTATGTATGTATTATTTTTTGTTGGGTCTTAACATTATGAGGAAGAGGTATTGCAAGAGGTGAGTTCATAGTTTTTGTCATCTTTACAGACTTGATAATTATTGCAATGATGAGCATCTTATAAATAATTTCATTGTTTTTGAATGGGTAGAAGGATGATAAGGTATCATTTGGAATGTGTGGAAGAGAGAAAGTGAAATCATATTAAATGGTTGGATGTGAGTTAAAACTTAGAGAGAAAGATATTTATGTAGGATGTCTTGGTCACATCATTACATGGAAAGGGTATTGCAATATAGATGGGTTCATAGGTTTTGTTATCTTTAAAGAGTTGGTAGGTATTTCAATGGACATCTTATAAAACATTTCATTGTTTTTCATATGATATGTTCAAGAGTAAATTAGACTAATCAAGGGGAGATACATAACATTCAACATTCTCTTGAAAAATACCTATGACAAGTGTGACTCCACAATGTTTATTAATGAGAATACGAGTTATGTCCTATTGTACTAATCCCCAATGATAAGGAGAGGGGTGAGGAGTGATGGAAAATGCAAATATTTTGGTTACAATTGTCAAGGATTATAGTGGCAAGTTGGTCTTTGATCTAACAATTATGAGTAAAAAGGAGACTTAGAGAGGGGAATAAATTCCATTCGTCATTATGAGTAATGAGAAAAATATTTGTTAGTGTGTTACAACACAAGGTAAAAGTGGCATACAAATATTCTCTTCATGAAGTAGGTTGCTATTGTTTCAATTTACTTGTGACAGATACACCTATGAAGGTTGTTATCATTTAATTTCACACAAAAAACAAATAAGTGAATGTGATTGTTTCAAAGTCTATATAGGATTGAAAGTGGCAACAAACTGATATTATGGTTTACAAGATATCCACCATATAGGGACAAATATAAGTAATGCATAAACCATTAAAACAACATGCTTTGAACAATTCTTATTTGGACCTTCGATAGAATGCACATCAAACACATGGAGAAATCATAATGTAACATGAGAAAACAAAGCAGAAATGAGATTCATGAACAGAATCAAGCCTCCCTAAGTTACTTTGTTGTTGCACGTGGGAAGTCAAGATTTCAGGCCTTTCTAAGTTACTTTTTGATTAGTTTTATTGAAAAGGGCCTATCAAGTTTAGGAGTGACAAACTGCCCAATGAAAAGGTCTTATCAGAATCACATGGTTCTTTCCCTTAGATTTACTAGTCTATTTTTTCACAAAGCCATAACATCTGCATCTGAAGTCCATTTTGAGGGAATCGTTTTCTCAGATTGTGTAAAATATTGTGAAGTATTATGTTGGTCAAGTTATTTTGATATATTTCTATTTTTTTAAAGGTGCAATTCAAGTTGTACTTTTAGTTGGAACATGTATATGCTTACAAGCTCTATTGTCCCTTACTAGTATAAGTTAAAAGATAAAATATATGCAATATAAAAATCAAAATAAACAATATTCTTGTGATAAAAAATGGTCGAATTTGGTCTTTGATAGAGAGAAAAAACAAATGAAGGTGAAATATTTGGCTAGATATGAAGAACGAGATTAGGTGGCACTGGGAAAAATCATCATGGTTGTATACAATGCTAAAATCATCGATATACTTTATGAAAAAGAGTCTAATGAAACATGCGTTAAATCTAGTTTGATATTTTCTAGGATCATCTATAGAATACATAGTTGTGTGACAGTGATTCAATTACTAGTCACTTGATTAAGTTCAAGGACATGAAAATAAGTTGTGTTCCCTATTACAGAAAAAATTGACGAGTGAGACTTTATTGTAAACAGTTTGCCTCACAAGTTTATGATGTAAACTTTTTCCTTTGACCTCAAGATTAGAGGATATAAAGTTACAAAAGTTACAAGAGAGATTTGGGCAAACAAAACAACATAATCAATTCTCAATATTAGATGATTTAAAGTTTCAAAATTTCCAAGAGAGATTGAGTTTGTGTCCCAAGGGATTAGGGAAATGAGAACAACAACAATCAATGCAATCAAAGGAGTACCTTAAGAGAAATAAAAATTTCACTTGTCAATATTGTGGAAGACTTGGTTATGGGATTGGGGAAGATGCTTGGTATATTGATTTAAAAGCTACAAATATCTTTTCATGTCATTTAATAAGGGTGGATAAATCTATCCATGTCACAATCATGGAAATGACAGTAAGGACTAAGTATGCATCCCTATAAAAGAGAAAAATAAGGAAGAAGGTATCATCCCTATAAAAATGAAAAATGAAGAAATCAATTATGTGAATTGACTGTTGGGTACGTGGAAGGTATCATCCCTATAAAAGTGCAAAATGGAGAAATCAATTATGTGAATTATGTGTTTCTTGTGAAATAAATTCAATTAAAGACGAGACACCATTGATGAGGTAGTTTCAATAGGTGTTGAATATGGTTTGTATAGATTTGAACTTATGGTCGTTGCTTTGCAGTGACAAGCATTGTTGACAATCACTACCTGTACAAGTAATTTATGGAATCAAAGATATGATCATCTCAACTTTCATAACTTTTTATTGTTGTGAAAGCATAAGGTGGTTTATGGATTGCTTTGAATACACAATAGGAAAAATTTGTGGGAATATGTAAGTTTGGAAAGTGATACACAAGCTTTGAAACTGATACACAATTTGGGAAGTTGCATTGAGAGCAGATTGCCAACTTGAGTTGGAACATTGTGAGTGAAAGTGATACACAATTTGGGAAGATGCATGTAGAGTTGATTGAAAACATGAATTGGTACATTGTGATATGTGGACAAATCATTTTTCTATCATTTGTTGTAGAAATAAATTATGTCATTCTTCAAGGAATATTTGGATATATTTATTGAGGAAGAAATCTATAGCATTCCAAGTGTTCATAATATTTAAAGTTTTGGTTGAGAAACATAATGGTTTTCAGAAMAAWWWWTTTGAGAAAAAAATGGTGGTGAGAAAGCATCTAGAGAGTGAATGTACCTCTAAAGAATATATAGAGTAGTGGATGTRTTGAGTAGAGGCCACACATCTTTTTGGTGAATTCTCTTCAGAGGAATCCACATGAAAATATTCTCACTTTATAGYGCGATGATGACTGGTACAAAGAGGTCAAGGATTTTATCGGACCAAACATAGTGATGGTACAAAAATTTGAAGGATTTACTATGGACAACGATGAATATTGACATTTAAAGGTTGAATTTACGTATCGCCCAATGACAAGTTGAGGAGCGTGATCCCAAATGAGGCTCAGAGAGCAGTGTACATGGCTCATCCTGGAATCACGAAGATGAAAGCAGACTTTAAACCCTTATTCTTCTGGAAAGGAATGAAGGAAAACATAGTCAACGACCTTGCAAGATGTCTAGAATGTCATGAGGTGAAGGTTGAACATAGACATATCACAGGATTAATACAACCACACGCTATTTCATAATCGAAATGGGAGGTCATTCCGATGGATTTCATTGTTGGATTTCCATTGAAGACAAGGAGACATGACTCGATTTTTGTGGTAGTCGACACTCTAACAAAGAGTGATGATTTTATTCTTGTGCATACAACATATAATGTACCTGACTTAGCTAGATATTTCATCAGCAAGATCATGAGGCTGCATGGGTTTCCTAAGAGGATTATATCCAATCAAGGATTGATGTTTACTGGATGATTTTGGACTAGTTTCCAAGAGGCCTTGGGAACCCAACTTAACATTAGTATTGCATATCACTCGGAGACAGATGGTCAGACTGAACAAACTAACCAAATATTGGAGGACATGGTGTGCATGTACATGATGGACCCACAGAAGAATTGGGAATAATTAATTCTAGTATAATTTGCATATAACAATAGTTATCAAAGAACCATTAAGATGGTTCCTTTTGAGTTTCTTTACGTGTGACTGTGTCAGACGCCTTTGATTTGGGATAAACTTGAATATAGGGTCCTCGTGGGACTGGAAGTGATCCAAGAAATGGAATATCAATGCAAACTATAAGAAAAAAGATCAAGGAAGAATAGGATTGACAGTAGAGTTATGTCGATGCGCATCGTGTTGATCGTAGTTATGAAGATTGACGATCAAGTCTTCTTGCGAGGGAAACAACATAAGAGTTTGATCAAGTTTTGAAAGGTGAGAAACTCTCTCCTAGGTTCGGGGCATCCAAAGATATTATGGAAAGAAGAGGGTCATGGCCTATTTGACTAGCCTTGCCTGATTCTTCGAGGCATACACACAATGTCTTTGACGTATCTATTTTGAGACATTATGTTCGTGATCCTACTCATGTTTTTGACTTGAGTACCTTACAGGTATCATATGAGRGTGTGCTCATGACTGAGCCAATCTACATCTTGGACCATCACATTCAACAACTAYGACGTGGAACAATAGATCATGTCAAGGTCCAGTGGAACAACTAGTCCGCACTCGGCGACCTGGGAGGACGCATATGATATGCGCCAACAGTTTCCATTTTTGTTGATAGATAGACTTATGATAATGTGATACACCTTATTTAGGCACTTATATACTGTGAAACTTCGAGATGAAGTTTAAAACAAGAGGGGGTGTATGTAACATCCCGCTCTTGCGCACACTGAATGAGCTTAATCTTTGAGGACACTTGTTGGAAAGTGATCTAGATTATTATACTATTGGTAGTTTGATTAGGATTATGAGACATTATGGATTGAAGATATGTTATTTTCTTGTATTCACATACATAGCTGCTATTGACTAGGTTCTCCTGAGTGTGCAAGACTTTGGACATTGAGGATGTAGAGGCATCGATGAAAACCCTTGGAATCTCCATCGATTCAGGGAGAGGACTGTTGGGTTTGAATGTTATTGATGTGACACATGTACATATGATTAGATGTTATGATGATTGATTATTATTGCTGACATGATTTGTTGATGGATGCAGGCTGACGATAGCTTGCCAAACAGACTCACATGTGGATTAGAGGGGTCATGCTAGACAACCATAGAATTGAGGGAGAGGTTTGGAAAACAAACTTGCCACAACCTACTAGCATTCCCACGGTGGTTCGAACTATAGGTTAACGATTACCTAGTTCAATAAGACCCACGATGTCGTGAGGGAAGACTGTGACAATCAATCATGATGATTCTAAGGGGTGTACAATAACAGAGGGGCCTTATTCCTTAGAGGCCCTTAGTCTACCACAAGGTCACCTGGCGGAGTATTGACTCCAGGGGTTTTTTACATCTACCAAAGTGAGTCAAGAGATGAGTGGCACCCTTGGAGCACGTAGTGCATCCTGAAGGGCATGTCATGCAAGGAAAAGGGAGCGAGGCAAGTGGAACCCTTGGAGAATGTAGTGCGTCCTGAAGGGAACATCATGCAGGGAAAACGAAAGGAGGCCGGTGGCACACTTGCAGCATGTAGTGCATCTTGAAGGGCATGTCGCGATTTTAACTATTAAGTGAATAAACCTAGTCAGCCTTAAAATGAATGATGTGATAAGTAAGATTTAAAAACAATATCTCCCTAATAAAAATGTTGCCCAACCTAGTGAAATTAAGCCTAGGTCTAAGTAGAACATGTAGTAAAAAAAGATAATAATAATCAATAAACATGTAACAAGAAGGGGGGTAAGAAATTCAAATTATTTATTAAAGTCAATTTTAATGGTTGTTTCATCTACACTTGCTAAATTATTTTTTAATTAAAGAAGAAAAAGGGTAAATGGATGTTTTAT
>JASDQU010737116.1:123026-139680 GCA_032191745.1 Picea mariana | reverse complement strand
AGAGTGGGGAGGGGAGACAGTGTAAAACAAACAGAAAATTGGTGCGACAAAATTCAATACACTGCATGAAAGAAAACATAAACACTGTGTGTCAGGGCGAAGAATGACCAAAAAAAAAAGAAAGGTTGTAAAGTAGGATACAAGAAAAATGGAATACGATAGAGAATTAATGACGATCCTTATAAAATAAGGTAACGTGCAAATAAAACCTCATTGTGACTTTGAGCGAACAAGAGATAAGGAGTATAAGTTGAGAAAACACACATAGTGACCAGTTATCCAGGAAGGTTTCAACATCGATTCAAAGAACCAGAGTCAAGAAGTTTCAATATGGCACCACCAAAGGTTGGATCACCTAGACAAATTTCAAAGAGGACCTGCATGAATACAATATCACCATAGATGTAAGAAACATAAGTGGAAAACAATAGTGTATAGGCAGGAGTCATGGACGTGGATGCAATTCCATCACTTGAAGTAGTTATCCCAACATCGGTCGAAGAACATGAGCTAGAGAATATGAATGTAGATTCAAAGATGGGAGAGAAAAATGCCACTATGCAGTAGTTAGGTCTAGGAGTGCCACAATATAAAAATGAGGAGGATGAGGAAAGAATCGAGTCTAACAATCCTAGGGTAGAGGCTGAACCAATACATGAACCAATTACAGAACCAACATGAAAAAAAGAGGAACACGTGCATGTAAAAGATGTTATAGGTGATCCATTGTCATATGAAGCAGGAAGAAGGGCCATCCACTGTGATGGGAAAGGGAAATGGGAAACAATCAATGAAGAGATCATTTTTCAAACAACCAGAAGTCACGATAACACTACCACACATTCCAGAAGGAGTGACAGTTCTACCTAATATTCTAGTATTTGTAGAAAAACTAATGTATTCAAGGCATGGCGTAGGACATAAAGATAAATTTCAGTAATTTGATCCAAAGGTATACATGGAAAGAAAATGGATCAGTGTGACAGGAGTACTAACAATTGAACCAAATAAGTGGATAATAGGTTTATACAAAACATGGATAATGGACTTACTAGATATCCCTCATTTTGGACGTGGCAAGGCCTTAAATAGCTACGTCAAAAAATTATTGGTGTTAGTACATGGAGCTATTTTATGGTTAGAAAATCCTGTATCGATTGATGTATACCTAGTTACACAGATCACAGGTCTTCCCACTAATGGTGAGAAACCTGACCAATATCTGGATGAGAATACTAAGGACAAGACCCTGGTAGAGGAAATGAAGAAAACATATGGAATAGTGAGAGGGTCTAGGGGAATTGTGATTAATAGGATCAACGAACATGTGAAAAGGATGGAAACGAAGCTAATGGCATGTAAGTTTCTAAGAAATTTTCATAAGGAGGAGGCACCTATAGGGGTGATCCCAAGAGTCACATAGTGCGTGAAGGGGACTCTTCTTAGTTGGAGTCCATACCTAGTGAACTTATTTTTGTATGATTGAAAATATGCACAGGACTTGGGGATAGAGTTTCATTCCTCGTGGTTGATCATAATCATAGCACTGGTAGGATGGAGACACCCCAAATTTAGCATGTTTTTTCAAAGGATAGGAAAGTGTTGTGTATCACAGTATGTAGCACTGTGGAACACCTCAACTCCAAAATAAAGGAAGGATAACTCAAGAATATTTGTGATGTACTTGGATGAGATATAGGAAAAGGTGGCAGAGACATGGAGTATCCAAACAAAAGTGGTGGAGGAACACAAGGATATAACATATTTTCAGCTCTCAAGGCACAATGTATGGATCCAGGCCAAAAGGGATCCAAAGAAGAAATGGTTGCAGATGAGGTATTGCATCACTAGAGAAGAATTTCAATGGGCCATGAAGTACTTTCTAGATGAGTGGAAAGTACCAATGGCATCAAAGAAGGGAAATAAAGGAAAACAACTAGTAGAAGCTGGCACATCACAAAAAAATAGCACTCCAGAAAAAAACACCAGGAAAGTTGCATAGCACACAAAGGAGAGTGTAGGAGGTGCGGCAGTAAGAAAACAAAGACAATAGAAAAACATTCCAAATCCACATAAACATGAGAAATATCACACCGGAGCCACCAACAAAGGATAACAACCGAAGAATAAAACTAATGAAATCACACAAAAGAAAACAATGGTTTTGGTGTAGGAGGAACAAGGAGGAGGATACGTCCCAGATATAGAGATACCTACAAATTTAGGTATATAGAGACTCTTCCATAGAACATATCCATGTTGTAGGAATGAGTACAATGGAAAAATATCAAGGTGTGTAAAGATGTCCTAGAATTTACTATAACATAAGATGATGCAGAGATGGTGGCATAAAAAATCCAAGATTGCGTATCAAAGTCATGGGATGACATGGAGAAGAAAAGATAGAAAATAATAAAGAGATTATCAGAAATGAAGGAAATTTTGGTGCAACTTCACTTGAGAGAAATAAAAATGAAAGAAAATGCACAACCACAACAAATTATTGAAGAAAAGGTAGTGCCAACACAGGAAACAATATAGATCATTGTGTCAACACGTGATATTTTTCCTATCAGTCAATATATGTTGCATTTATAGGAGGAGTCAACACATAAACAACTAAAGGATATTGATCATTTGGACTTGGATTTTTCCAATATCTCCACAAAATCATTGTACAAATTGCAGGTTAGTGTTGCACACGAAGTCCAATATATAGCAGGCACAGACGTAATGGAGTTACAAATATATAAGGATATAAAGAACACATTGAAGATAAATATCAAGGAAATAAAATTTGAGAAGGACCAGGTAAATAAGTGCATTGGCCATATAAAGGAGTACATTGAATAAGTATTTAAGTCAATTTCAGAAAATTCATAAGAAGGGACACACTTAGAAACCAAGGAGAGAATTGGGAAGATCATGGAGACAATGGATGATTACAAGAGTCATATAATGGAGTTGATGAAACAACTGAACCCAAGAAAACCACCATAGGTGGGATCAAAGAGGGATTAGGAGGCTATAGGGAACATATAGTACATGAAACAGAGTGTTAAGGAGATTCCATAGTTATATGAGAAAAATGAAAAACTTTCGACAAGTCTACAAGAAGATGAAAAGTTGCAGGCACTAAAACAAAAGGAGGAAAGAGTCAATTCAGTTGTGTAGGAGTTGAAGCACAAGAAAAAGGATATGAAAATTAAGGAGAGGATTAGGATCATGCATGATCTCAAAAATTTACATGAAGAGTTAAAAAATATGTAGACAAAGAAGAAGATGAGGGAGGCTCAGCTGGAGCCAGTACAAGAAGACATAGAGAAGATATTAACAGAAATGGATGCAGCTAAGGGATAGATGGAAAATTTTAAGTTGGAGATTGAATAGATGATGAAGGAATATATCACATTGCAAAATATAGAATCTATTTCAAAGAAGAGCACACAGGTGAAGACTTGTGCTAGAGAAATGTCAGGAAGATTCCAAGAAATGGAGAAATCTATGAATGCACATACTTCTTGAGTGGCTCGGGATGAGCCATGGATTAGTGTTGGGGGCCTATTGGAGTAATAAATTTTTGGATCAAATTCCTAGGAAATATTGCAGAAAATGAGGAAGGTATTTAAGGAATGGACCAAGGAAATAGTGCACAAGAAGGAAAAGGAAGCAATGAGTCAGAAATAAAGAAAAATCAATGTGACATAATTGTGGATTTGTATGCGAAGGAAGTTAGAATGTGGACAAATTGAGTCCACTTAGATTTATGGTTTTGGTAGTCAATGTAAATGGATTTTACCCATATTTTTGTATAAATATTATGTATGAGGTATATAGGAGGGATCAACCTTTTTGAGTTTATTGAGAGGTCCTTTTGAAAATAGTTTTGAATTTTGAGTCACAATACTAGTTTTGTTGAGAGCTATGGAGCTCAAATGGAGTCAATGTTGATATGTATGGATTGTATATAAGGTTCAGGTCACAAGCTATAGATCTTGGTGTGATTTTGTTCAACCTCACTGAGTATGAAAAACATTTTATGTAATGCGTGAAACACCCTATTTTGATGAATAATAATAATAAACACAAGATATTTGTGGACATAGATGAGGGGGGTCAACCATGGTAAAAATTGTGTCTCTCTATGTCATTATCTTATGTTTTGATCTGATATTATTTTATTTTTAATGAATCCATGAATCTGGTGATTTTTATTTACAACGTGAAATAGAATAGTGTGATGTTTTCTACAGAATGAGTGTTATTGAATGGGTAAAATAATATATCTAATGAATGATGGTATGGTAGAATTCATGTTGAATTTGAAGAATTATAATATCCCTAACATTACCACCAGTTCCATCCCTTCCATGATTGCAGACACTTGGTTCATTCAATCACCCATAAGCCATCTCAGGTGAGACCACATTGTGCATTATGTGCATAATGTTTCGTTTTGGTTTACGAGAGGGGTTGATGGTTTCTAGGGTTTTGTTGGAAAACTAAGGTAGAACCTAGGTCAACCCATACATACAACATGGATAGTGTTTTTCTTCCTTGTATTTTTAATTGTTGTGCTGCCCTTTGTTTCATTTGCATGCTCTGTCCCTTTCCTTGTATTTGTTGTTTGAATGGTTGATTTTCGTGAAGGTCCAGCCTATACTTGTGGTTTATATTTTGGTACTTTTTTGGGGATTACTATCACCTTGCATTCTTTAGGAAAATCCTCCATATCCCACTACGCATCTTCCTCTATGACACAATATCTCAATTGTAGTCATTCCTTCTTAGGATCCCTCTTAGCCTAGATCCACCTCTTATGCCTTGAAGATTGAAAGTTTGTTATTCCTTGATTATATTTCACAACTTCTGATGGTATTCTCCATGTTTTTTCCAGCTTCTCCTACATCTCATCATAGAAAATGGTGAAAACACTAAAATTCACCTTCTTTTTCTTTGAATTTGAAGTATGCATAATGATGTATATTTTGTTGCGCAAAATTCCCCTAGCCTCTGGTAAAATCTACTATATTTTGGTTATCCCCATATAACTAGTGTTATCAATATGATTATCCATGACTAATGAAATTCCAAACATAGATCATGCACATCCTTTCAATCCTCTGGAGATTATTTTGGTAGATATGGAACCTAGCTAAGTAGACTCCCCTTTGCGCATTGCGCAACTACTTCTATTACTCCTATAAGGGATTCCTCCTTGCGACATTTTATGAAAATTTTACATGCCATAATGTTTGTCACAAACTTAGTTATTGGTTCATTTATTTGTCTAATAATCATTCCCCTAGATCCTCTGTCAATACCATATTTGTTCTTGATCTCATCTGCCCTGGATTTTTCTTTAGTTTTGTCATCCATATATTGCTTTGGTTTTGCTCCATCTATTCGTAATCCTATGATTTTTCCAATTAAGTTCACATGTATATTTGTGGTGTGAACTCAGGAAACTTCCCCATATATGTAACGTCACGGTCAACATAATTCAACTTATTCACACATCCTAACATGTCATAAAGTATCTTAACACCTTCAAGTATATGTGGTAGTGACGGTGTTAGTTACTTCTACTTTCTTGGTGCTTTTCGCATGACAAGTTTTTCCCTAGTAGGTTTCTTCCATGTTGATGGCCCTACCATTTCCACAGGTTTCTCTTCCTCATCTTATTCAGTGTTTGAGTTCCACTGGTTTGTGTTATCTTCAACCTATACTTGTTCCCCCAACTGCTATGTTGGTTCTGGTATAGGTTGTTGCCATTCATGAAATTTTGTCCATTCATCATCTTCCTCATTTATCTTTTCTTGAGGTTGTGTTGCTCCTAACCTATTTTGTTGCACCAGGTTTTTCTCTATGCTAGGGTTTGTGTTTCACTTCATGGATCTATATCCATTTCTTTTATCGTTATATTTTGATGTTCCTTCTCTTCTACAATTGTGCGACTAACTAGTTCAATATCTAGGGATGGAATTGCATCCATGTCCACCAATCCTTACATATGGTTTAGGTTTTCTCCCTAAGTTGTTGTGTCTTGTGAAATCATCAAGGAACTTCATGTTTTTATTGCAACTTGAGAAGGATCTCCTAGATTTGGTGGTGCCATTTTGTTAAATTTTGAAATGGGTTGTTCTAAATCATGAGTAAACACCTCGAAATCACATGTTCTCACTAAATTTTATTCCTTCCCTATCATTTTTCACAAAGTCAAAATGACTCTTCTCATTCATGTTTTCTGCATTTATAGGTCATGCCATAAATGCTCTATCATGCCACACTTTTTTAATCACCGTTTTTTCCTTTTTCAGACCATTTTTTTGTATCGATGCGTTTCTTTTTCTTCCTAGTAACATTTCTCTGGTGTGCATTGTATTCCTATTATTTCATACCACTTACTATATGTATCATACTGTATACTCTAACTGCATGTTCTAACACATTTCCATCTACTGCATCTTTTTGTATTTTTCTTATTTTTGCAAAAAAAAAAAAAAAATTCATCTTCTATTGTATACATGGACAATTGTAATTTTTTGTGCTACAACTACTAAGGGTTATTGGGTCGACTTTCCTTGTTGTGTCTATTTTTTCATTTGGGTGAGAAAAAAAAGGGCACTTACAAGTCTAGTTGGCCCTGCTAGAGAGGACAGAGGTTAGTGCATGAGTTAGATAATACAAGAACATGAAATAAACAAGCAAATTAACTACAAACAACTAAGGAAATAAAACTAGAGTGAATAAGAAACTTTGAACCAAAATCAATCAACCAAATGGCCAATATTATGCCACCAATGGATAACTATATGAGTTGACAAAATACCATACAGAAAGGAGGACTTATGGATCCCCTCTTCCTCTTTGGGAGGGCTCTTGATTTCCCTATTGGACAACTCTTATTACAATGATAAACTAGAAAGAAAATGATGAAGAAATCCAAGCCTATTTCCTCAAGAGGTTAGTGGAATGTCCTATTGGAATGTTGCTAGAATGATCCAAGGAGAAAAAAGGATTCTCAAGGGAGGATTGAGGTAGCATAACAATACTATAGAAATCTTAAGACCTTAGTGAACCCATGGCCTCCATTTATAGCATGAATTCAAGGTATTATTCAACTAGTTATTGGTGTGAACAAGGGGCCCTTTAGGGAACCCTTTGGTCCTTGACCAACCCCACATTCAGATTCAAATCAGATTTGAGGGTGAAGTCAAGTTGGGATCTGGTCCATAACTAGTTGAGGGGCTGACAAGAACCATAAATTCATCATTCATAGGAGTGCATAGATTTTCTCATACATAGTCATGCATATGGCGCATTCTCCACTCTACAGGATTCTTTGGCCCATGCACTGTGCATGCGCTTCCTTTAGAGAGTTAGCACATCTCAATTTTTGTCCAGTTGTATATTTTTTCCTCTTGGAAATGCATTTTTGGTGTTGCAAGTGAACTAATGGGTGTTTGGAACTGTTGTATTTATGTAACCAATTGCATGAAATGTTGGGGATGAAATTTCAGTGATAACAGATGCCCCCTGATGTGTGAGGTTAGGAGCATACATATAGCCGAAATACATAATTTTTTATTCTACTGAGAGTTCCATTGTAAGAAAGAATGTTGATAGGAACTACAAGAGCGATTCGTCGGAGGGATAGGGGAAACTATGGGACCCAAACCTTTCTCTAGAGAGAGAAAAAAGAAAATTTGTATACAAACGAGGAGGGCATGACCCATGGTTTTGTCATGTAACTCAAAATGTAAGATAAGAACTAAAGTTGCATGTTGATGTAGATAACTGCGCCGCCCTCCGGGGCTGTTGGATAATGATATATGACAATTATGATGGTGAACATACTATAAAAAGAGGCAAGGACACCTGTAAAAGGTGTCGATGACTTGTAGGCATTAATGGCCTAACAAATTCAGAGGTCTTCGACTGCTATAAAACAACTGCAATGGTTTCTTAGTAAGACCCACCGTAACATGAGACTTTTTTTAAGTTGAATTTTATGGGGGTCAACGGCATCAAAGAGGAATGATGGTTCTCTTTGTGACTTCTAAGACTCTTCATTGTAAAGGTAATGAGAGTCAAGATATTGTCGCCCTTCTGGAAATGGTGCTGATGTCGACAAAAAGAGAGATGCGACTCCAAGAAGCAGAGGGATTCATGAAATCCATGAGATAAGATCATGAATTGATAGGGAACATGAACGAATTCAAGATGCGATGAGACTCAAGAGTTCCCTTGGTTGGGGGTATGTTTGAAGGATGATTGGAAACAACCGTGAAACTATATCTATCATCAGGGGGATGACTAGACATGTGGTTAAATTGTGCCAAAGGCATGACAAAGTGGACAAAATCATATATCATGGGTACATGGATTGTGGGATGCTCATGGTTTATGAATGATGTAAACATGAGTAGAGGATAGTGGATTCCCAAACCATGGGAAACATGGGTTTCTTTTCCAGAAAAAGAAGGTCATTAAGGGTGATGAAAAAAGCTAAGTAAATGTTGGAAACAAAGGCTTTTTACAATTATAAAATAAATAAAGAATAATTTGGGATGAGTGTACAGATATAGAAATGGGTGCCCCAATGCAAGATGGCTTGGTCTGTGAGGGCACAAGTTGTGTGGAGAACTAGTGGAGGGTGGGGGCCCCATGGGTGGGTTTATGTATGAGGTAAATGAATGGAGGGAAATTTGCAGATGGGAAAACTCATTGTGGATGAAATGGAGGGTTAATGATGGTGCAGAGGTGTAGTCAAAATAGAACTGAGATGAGATAACCTAGGAGTCCATTGGGAAAGCTAGCAAAGTGATGAGAGGGAGTATGTGGCTTATTCTTGGAATTGCGTAGGACTATTTGGACTCCCATCCCTATGGGGTGAAAGCAGCATGAGTGTAAAAGTGCCAAGAGGGCCTATGAATGGGACAACTCATGTGGGGGAGAGTGTTGTTGGGTGATAGTACTAAAATGAAACGGTGGTGACAATACTGTAGAGATGGATGTAGGGACCCTAAAGGCGAATGTCAAAGGGTGTGAATAGGAGATGTAATTATTATTCAGAGGGAACGATTACATGCCAGTGAAGATCATATACCTGAAGGGGTTGCATTGGGTTGTGATGATCAAGTAACTACACACATGAAAATGAAATACCCAATGTAAACAATATCTAAAGATAAAGAAAATATAACAATTATTTGATAATTTTGAACATGAGCATATGTACCTGGACATGATGTGAGAAAAAGGCTCCCCCAGGGCTGAGTGTGGATGGTGACCCAGGGAATGTGACTGNAAGGGGTTGCATTGGGTTGTGATGATCAAGTAACTACACACATGAAAATGAAATACCCAATGTAAACAATATCTAAAGATAAAGAAAATATAACAATTATTTGATAATTTTTAACATGAGCATATGTACCTGGACATGATGTGAGAAAAAGGCTCCCCCAGGGCTGAGTGTGGATGGTGACCCAGGGAATGTGACTGTGTAGGTAGTGGGACCCTGATCCTGTGGCTGAAGATGGATCAGAAAACAAAGACTCAAAGCTCTTGTAACTGAGTGTGGAAGTTTGGAAAAAGGGACTATATATGGCCCTGGGGTCCACAATGCCACCTCATTTGTAGTAGCTTCTATAGTGAGTTGAGGAGAGTATTGGGAGGAGTTTCAAATATTACGAGAGTTTGATCTGACCATTCTAGGATTTGCGAGAGTCAGGTTAGTGGTCCCATTCTCCTGCACAGTAGATAGTTTCTATTTTTTGGGTAGGTGTCATACAGATGGTCGTACTAGGGTGTTTTTAGGGGTGCCCCCACTAATGCACAAGAGAAGGAATGATACTCATGATGAGATGCATAGGTATAATTCCATCTCCCACAAATGATGTGTGGTTGTGTTGAATAGAGATACGTATGGGGGTGCGAGGGTGGAAACAGTAGGTGTGCATGTGATGCGCGCCAGTTGGAAATACAATTGTGGACTGTGTGCAACTGTTTCTCAGACAACTGCACATCAATGAACATCTATGTAGAGAATAGGTGTGCATGAGTGTGCACATGTGGGTGTGACAATTGTGCATTGATGCACATCTATTTCTTCTACATATGCACATTGATTCACAGTTGTGTGAAGAACAGGCATGCATATGTGCACTCCTATGGGGGTGATAGCCGCACACTTGAGGCGAAGCTAAGGGGCTTTTGAAAACCTGAATTTGTGGGTATTTTCAATGAATGATGAGTGTTGATTGATTGTTTTCTTTGTAAATGTAAGTGATTAGTTTATCATGCCATTCCATTGGAAGGAGCGAGACTGGGATTGCCTCTAATATGTGGTGAGAGAGGAGCGAGGTGTTTGGAGGCACTTGGCATCTTGTGGGTTGCTCACATTGTTTGATTACCCACTGATACGGTCGCAGGAGTACTTGCTCCAATATTTGATATCGATGTGGAGCACTAATCTGCAGTGCTTTGTTGTGAGGGGACAACAACTGACACTCTCAACTTTTGAGGATGTTTACTTCTTGATGGGGCTCCCATTTCAGGGAATGGTCCTGCCTACTGAACCGCAGCTGTTGGGGGATGTGCAACTAATATACATGGCCCGACGCTACTGTATGGGGCCGAACCTGATGTTAGGGTTGGTTTTCCATATTGATGCGATGGACAAGCACTCACACCATTGCATCATGGCCATGGTGGTGAGGATATATGGATCCTTAGTGACTCAGAAAATATCTAGAGGTCAGCTGAGGATTATGGAGAGGGTCTTTGATGGGGACTCTTTTTCCTGGGGGATGATGTTGAATTCCAGGATGATGGGTCAAATTAATCAGTGGCATACCACCAACTCTAGTGAGTTTTCCTTTGGATCCATATTGGTATCATGGTTTCTAGAGAGGTTGTTGATGTTGCGCCTGAGGGTTTTGCTACCGCATGCAGGGTCGCATGAGCCATGATTGATTCGATGGGCTCATATTTTGGTATGAAACATAGGGGGAGAGGGTGGCCACTACTTTATGGCCATTTTGTAGCATGTGTGGTGTCACATGCCACAAATTATACTATGATTCCCATACGGTGGGATGGATTTTTAGCACGACCCAGACATGTAGTTGCCTCCTAGAGAGGTTTGGGAATAGGGAGGTATGTTGGTGTATTTATGTTTGGTGATTTTTGATAATGTAGCATATGTTTATATGTATATGGAAATTGAATCTATCTTTGTCTTTTTCTTTGCGGATGTGGGGCCTTGAGGTCCAGAGGTGGAGATGGTTGGAGAGTCGGCTCACCAAGGCTAGGTGATACCACCCTGGGTAGGAGAGTGACATAAGAGGGATGATTCTGGTGGGAGGCCAATAGATGAGGCAAGGGTCAACAAGAGGCATCGATTTGATGATCCAAGTGAGGGGCCCTCACATGCTCCACAGGTAAACGTCGGCGAGGGGATAGATGATCTCTGACACTGGTTGGTGGTGCTGTTGTACGGTGTGTCAGAGGGCATGTGGTCGCATATTCAGGACAACAGATTCATGGAGCAGTGTGTGGGTGGTCTTATAGAGTGGTGGGCCCTGATCTGCATAGCAGCGATAATGGGGGAAGCGATGACTAGTTGACTACCCCCTAGACCTGGAGGACCCCTAGATGGTGGGGCACCTCCTACTGACAAAGGACCTAGTGGGGGAGCTCTGGGGGCACCATGAGTGTTGGTTATATCTTTTTTTATTTATATAGGCCTGTGAGACCATTTTGTACAGGGTATTTTGACACCCATTTTGTAGCTATAGGGGCGAGGGGGATCACTTGCATACGGGTGATGTATATGTTGTAACTTTTTGTAAACATTTATGAAACTTGGAACAATATATATATATATATATATATATATATATATGGATATACATCTTCGGTATCTTTGTGATGTCTACATGTGTTTATATTTTATGATGTTTTTATGATGTCTAATCTGTATGTTGTGACCGATGTTTGATGATGTCTTCATGTGATAAATGTCAATCTAACACTAGGTTATCCATATTATCTACTATTTCATTAAATTGTCGTGGAATATGTGGAAATTTAATTGAATCAAAGTTTTGATATAATAGTCTAACTTGTAGGTTTTTTTGAAAGAGGAAAGGATCACGGACATGATATACATTGTTGAGTTGTAGGACTACAAGTTGAGAATCTAATAAGACCCTAAGGTGATGAATCCGGTGATGACTGGCCTTGGCGAGGATACCAATGATGGCAGCATATTTTTCTTGGTTGTTGGTGGTTGAGCCCAAACATATGCCGCTGGAGTTGACAAGTTCATGTGAAGGGGTATAGAGGGCCCAAGAGGCCGAAGTGAGATTATGTGTCCAACGACTAGCTCTGTAAGCATAACTGATGTGGTAGGCCAATGGATGATGCATATATCAATAAAATATATGGTAGATCAGACATGAGGCATGGAGGGAAAAAAAGAAGAATACAAAATCTACAAACAGGTACACAGAAAAATCCTAGTGTAGAATGACTACGCTCAGGCATAAAACTTCTTTAAGTACAACTAGTATGGTCACCAATCTATTTTGTTTGTTTCATCACTTGGGTGAGAAAAACAAGGGATATTACAAGTCTAGAAAGGCATTCTATACAATACAAAAGTTATTTCATGTGTTAGATAATCCAAGCACATGAAATAAACAAGGAAATAAACCCAAAAAAACTAAGGAAATAAAACTAGAATGCATAAGAAACTTTGAACCAAAATCAATCAACCGAATGACCAAGATTATGCCACCAATGGATGACTATATTAGTTGGAAAAAAACCATAGAGAAAGGAGGACTTATGGATCCCCTCTTCCTCTTTGGGAGGGATATTGAGTTCCCTATTGGATATCTCTTCTTACAATGATAAACTAGAAAGGAAATGGTGAAGAATCCAAGTCTATTCTCTCAAGAGATGAGTGGAATGGCCTATTGGAATGTTGCTAGAATGATCCAAGGAGAAAAGAGGATTCTTAAGGGAGGATTGAGGTAGCATAAAAATACTATAGAAATATTAAAATCTTAGTGCACCCATGGACTCCATTTATAGCAAGACTTCAAGGAATTATTAATTGGTTCTTCGTGTGAACAAGGGGCCATTTAGGGCACCCTTTGTTCCTTGACCAACCCCCCATTCACATTCTTCTCATATGTGAGGGTCAAATCAAGTTGGCAGATGGTACATAAGTGGTTGAGGGGTCGACAAGAACCATAGATGCATTGTTCATAGGAGTGCACAAATTTTCTCGTACACATTCGTGCATATGACACATTGTTTGATCTACGAGCTTCTTCGGACCATGCATTGTGCGTGCAATTCGTTTAGTGAGTTATCACATGTCAATTTTTGTCAAGTTGTATAGTATTTTCCTCTTTGAAATGCATTTTTTGTGTTGTGGGTGAACTAATAGGTGTTTGGAAATCTTGTATTTTTGTAACCATTTGCATGCAATGTTGCAAACAAAATTTCAGTGATAACAATCCCTATAAAGTTTTAGTCAACTACCATTAACCAATAATTGTATATATTTTCTAGATAGATAATAAAATTGTAGATCACCTCCATCTATGACTTATCTTATCTCATATGTCTCTAGCAAATGCATCCTAAATTTCTCTAGCTATTGTAAGTATTTCTTTTCATAGAGAAGAACTAGATCTCATTCTTTAAATTTTTTATTTTTATAGTGTCTATCATGCCAGTATTTCTCTTTGGATTTCTTTACTTCCTAATGTAAACTAACCATAATCATGTCTTCTTCTAGATCCATGAGTTGAGACAATAATTCTTGGGTTGTCCTCTTTCTTTCATGTTTGTAATGGATGCAATGCACATACTAGGTATACAATATTCTAAATGAACTATTGCTTCCTCACCATACACTAATATGAAAGGTGTCTTCCCTCTAACTTTCTTTCATGTGGTTCTATAGGACCATAATATTGATGGTATCTTCAGATCCCAATCATCCTTGTTTACATTGCAAATTTTAGTTAGGGAATTCTCCAATATTTTATTAAATTCTTTCATTGTTCCATTAGCCTAAGGATGATATGGATTTCTCTTCTCATGGTTTATTTCAAATTTTTGAGTAATTTCCAGAATGGTATTATTGATAAAATGAGTTCCCTAATAAATCATCATAATTAGAGGGCATCCAAATCTTGTAATTACTTGTCCAAACGGGAAGTTTGTTGCAATTTTTGCGTTGAAATATTTTACTGTTGCTACTTCAACCCATCTGGTTAAATTTTTTTCGTTGTAATGATGTACCTTTCTCTTGATCTTCTAGTTGGTGGGTTGATCAGTCCTACATAGTCTATTTCCCATTTTTCAAACAATTTAAGAGTTACTTGAGTTTTTAGGGGCATCTCATCCCTCCTTGATGGCTTTCCTACCCTCTGACAAGCATCACAAGTCTGGAAATACTCCTTTACATATTTAGAAATTGTTGGCCACCACAGTCCTGTGTGTAGTATCTTCTACACAATGGATTTTCCTGCATAATGTCCTCTATCTATTCCTTCATGTGATTTTTATAAGATGATATGGCATTCATGTTCCATGGAACATCTCCTTAAAATATTATCTCCACCCAGTTTATACAATTGTCTTGCAATAAGTTGGTAATATGCAACTCTAACCACTAAATTCTTCTTCTGCGTAGTGTTTTATTCCTTTGGAGAAAATTCAGTAATGAAAAATTCAATAACAATATTCATCAGAAATATGCACTGAAAAGAATTATGCATCAATAAATTATCCTCCAAGATGCTTGGTTCCTCTCCATTAGCTATCATGGACATATGATCTGGCCATGCATTCAATATTCTAGGTTTCACAACTACTTCAAAATCAAAATCTTGAAATAACAACAACTATATACATATCCCCCTACCCACCCTTCCCAACATTGCCTTGTTGACTGGGTATTTGAGAGTAGAGTGACCTTTGAACATTTAAAATGTTGTCTTAATAAATAATTTATAAACTTTTATAGGCATACACCATAGCCAAAACTTCTCTATATGTTGTAATATAATTTTTTTCTGACTCTAAGAGTTTTTTACCTGGAAATTCTATTTGGCGATCTATGTCAAATTCTCCTAGTTGTGTTAATACTTATCCAAGTGATATTGAAGAGGAATCCACATGAGCATGAAMCTCTTTTGACCAATCTAGAAGCACAAGAATTGGTGTTGCCACAATTTTATCTTCTGACATGTCCAAACTTTGTTGGCACTCATCATTTCATTGAAACTTCATAGCCTTATTCAATAGTTTCTCCATTGGCTCAGTAAGCTATGCATAGATATTTATGAACATTCTATAKTAGCTTGTATGATCTAGTGTAGCTCTTAATTGGTGCACTGACCTAGGTGGTGGTAAATTAACAATGACAACAATATTTGCAGGGTAAAGAAATAGACCTTGTTTACAAACCACATTCCCTAGMAAAATTCCAAATGGTGCATTGAATATACATTTCTTAATGTTCAAAATTATTTTAAATTGTTTACATGTATCTAGAATTAATCGTAAAAATTCAACATGATCTTTCAATAGGATAAATATTGTCCAATCCTCCGGATAAACCTCTAAAAACTTATGTATAAAATCTTTAAATGTAGCTACCACTACTATTGAAAAAATAAGAGGATAATTTTTCAATCCAAAGGGCATCACTATGTATTTATATCACCCCCATTCTATGGAAAATGTTGTCTTATGACAATCCTCTAGTGCTATTCTGATTTGGTGATACCCTAAAAATACATCAGTAAATGAGTATGCTTCTTGTCCTCCTACATTTTCCAATACCTCATATATAAATGGAGTAGGGAAGGGATCATGCAAAAATAAATAATTCATCTTCTTCAAGTCTACACAAATCCCTATCCCACCAAGCTTCTTCTCTTGAACTAGCATAGGACTAATCCACTCATATTCTTCAACAGCTTCTATGATACTAGCCTCTAACAGTTTATCAATCTCTACCTTAAATTTATGTTTATATACTGGATTCAACCTATAGGGTATTTGTCTTATTGGTCTGAAATATTGTCGAAAAGGAATAATCATTTCTCCAATTTCTCCTTCCACCCCTTTCATTTTTGAAAATGTTGTTGGAAATAGATCACTATACTCACGTAGTAATTATGCTATTCTTTCCATTGTCTGGTAGTCCAAATAGTCACCAATACTTGCAATTTTTAGATTCTCTTATATTCCAATATTTACCTTATTCATATTCATTGGTTCATAAAATTCTTTTGACTCTAACTATGGGCCCTCTACTTTTATTTCCCCTTCAACTTATGTTATCTGAAGATTGTGCAGGTTTTCTTTTGTTGGGTGATCTTCTGTGATGTGGTAACTGTGTAACAACTCTCTGACTATATGTTGGTTGTGATTTTGATAATATGATATAATATCAACATTAGGTTCTTCAAAAATGTTTTATTTTATCAACTTTATTGTTGCATCCATCACTAGATTCTCATGTTCAAATGAAAACATGATTATAAAATTCTTCTGCAAACATGTCCAATTTCTAGTTCCTCTATGTTGTTCAAATTCTATATAACAATTT
>JASDQU010737116.1:97226-118284 GCA_032191745.1 Picea mariana | reverse complement strand
TGAAGCGGCTCCCTCGGATTCCTATTGGAACCTCATGAATCCGATCCACAGGTCCTTCATGAAAATTCGCTCTATTCAACTTCACACTAGGTGCGAGCCTTACATCTCCATGCAACCACAACCAGGCCTTAGCACAAGTGCCTCTCACAAATCACGAGTTCGTGAGTCGAAGACCCTTGAATCCTCTTTATCCAAACACCGATACCCTAGATGTGATACAAGTATGGCTCCTCCTTGTTAGCGCCTTCCACACATAACCGTCAGCTAGGATAAACACTAGCACTACTCACAACTCATGACTTTGCGAGTTGCAGTGTTGAGTCCCCATGCTCCTCCTTTGCGAATCCCTGAGACACGATAAGTCAACAATGGGTTGATTCCTTCCCAGGCAATGTGTATCCACCACCTGTCACCCACTTCCACCTTTCTGTGGGTGCTTTTTGTTATGCCACCTGTCAACCACGCGGGCCTCACCTAACAAATGTGCCACGTGTTCATACAAACCCTCAGAACTTGGCACTTCACGACTTCGTAGTCGAAAAGAAATTCTTTCAACCCTCAAACCCCCAATATGCGATACCCCGCGGAGGTTCTGATCCAACAGTTCTCCCATGGCTTGGATCCAATGGTCTGGATCTCCTTCCCTATTCCTCGCAACTCGAGACTTCATGAAACCAAGAATTTGGTCTGCCCTCCAAACTCACAAACCCTGAATTCATGAAATGATCCAATGATGTGGGTTGAAATGAGATCAATGGATCATATTGACCCTCAAATCTTGGGTGATGGGTTTCACTGGCCTCTAACCACCTTGCAACTCTGCAAGATCCAACGACTCTTGCAACTTCGGCACTTCCTTCACAAAGGCCTCTCACTGTCCATATGGCTCCTTTCTTGGGGTGCTTCTAAGCACTTAAATCCCTCACAACTTGGTGTGATCCTATGGATCTCGCCATTTCGGCACTTCTCCATGAAGAAATTTTTACGGTTCATTCACTCTTCTCAAGGATCTCTGGCCAAAATGACTTGGCATTCTTCGACCTGAAATTGACCTCTGTGAGTCATTTTTGATATCCACCTCCCTTTGAACATTTCAAAGGTGCTATCCCTCCCGATATTTTGCTTGTAGATTCAATCCTCCAAAAGGAATCTTTCTCGCACTCCTTGCTGCAAAATTTCAATTACCTTCTTGTTATTTGAGTCTTCGACCTTGTGCACTCTTTGCAACAATGGTCCTTCAGCCTTCACCTTAGTTGATAAGTTCTAAGGCTTCAACTAGCCTGCGCACACCTTGCATGGTTCTATGTCTCACCTGCACTTATACTGGTTATGAGAACAATGATATCTCTCCTGAGATTCTGAGATAAAACTCAGACGCTCATCAATGCACACCTTGTGGACATTCACTGCACTCCTTGTAGGAATTCTCAGGAAGAGAAACAATTGAAACTCATTCTTCTCCTCTCTCAAACTTCATACACTCAACATGAAATCATACACCTGACGCAGCATTGAAACAAATGCATAACAGAGAAAATAAAACAACTGTAAACATACCATTTAAAAAATGTAAACAATAAGCATCATAACACCATGAAAATTGTGTCAAAGATTTATATATTAACTCAAATGTTCCTATACATGGATTCTTCTCTACATTTCTCTGCTACAGCTCTACTGCTTATGAATTATGAATGATAACATTGTTACCATGATACAAGGGTGAGGGTTTATATATCCATTTTCCCTCCTACACTTCTAAACTGTCTAATCTATTAAATAAAATCTACCTACTTTCAGTCATTACATATAAATACCCCTACATTTGACAGACGAGAGAAACACTTAAGATCTGTGTACAACATCTAGATATAAATGTAAGTACACTTCCCTTAGCTATTACATTAATCTCTTCTCATTAATTTTTCAAAACATTTCAAAATGTGCACTGGTGCTTTTCCAACTGTCTTCCACCTTTATGCTTTCTTGGATGGGTACGTACGATGCTCCTACATCATACTCCCTTTCTTGAAAATTTTCATGAACTCTTGTTCATGAGCTCTTGCATGGTCTTTCCAGACCTATAAATTGTTTCTTCATCATCCCAACTGGCGTCTTCAACTGGATGTCCTTTCCACTTGGCCAAGTATTCAAAATATTCTTTCCTCCTAGTATTTTTGCAAATCCTCATGTAAATTATGCTTTCCATCTGCGTCTTTTCAGCTACAAGAATTTGTTTTGTCCATTGAATTTCTTCTTTATCATCCTTTTCTCCTGCTTCTCCAGCTCTGTATGGGTACAAATCTACAACATTGAATATCGGTGAGATTTTGACCCCATCGGGTAATTCAATATCATATGTGTTTGCCCCAAATTTCCTTATGACCTTGCATGGTCCAATCTTTTTCATCTTCATCTTGTTATACATTCCCCTTGGGAACCTCTCCTTCCTCAGATAAGGAAGAATCAGATCACCAACTTCAAATTGAAGTCATCGCCTGTGTTAATCTTCTCTATGCTTGTATTATTGACACTAACTCTGCAATCGCTCCTTAATTCGGCTATGAAGCCCCTTCATTCCTTATGCAAAGTCCTCTACACTAGCACTCCTAAATTTAGCTTGTTCTGCATATTTCAATTAAGAAAATCCCCTTGGCTACATTCCATATACAATTTGGAATGGACTCTACCCTGTTATTCTATTGAGTGAATCATTGTAAGCAAATTTCACCTATGGAAAAATGTGATCCCATTGAATGTGGTGTTCAATCACTAAGCTTCTCAACAAATCTCCCAAGCTTCTATTTACGACCTCTGTCTGTCCATCCATATGAGGATCATATGGTGAGCTAAAAGACAAAATTTTCCCCAAATTCTTCCATAAGGTCCTCCAAAAATGTCCTACAAACTTGGTATCTCGATCAGAAATCATACTCCTTGGAAAGCCGTGAAGTCTGATGACTTCTTGAAAAACAGGTTTGCAATATGAGTTGCGTCACTAGTTTTTTGGCATGGTATGAAATGTGCCATTTTTGAAAATATATCAACTACCAAAAATATTGAATCATATCCCCTTTGTGTCCTTCGTAGTCCCAATATAAAATCCATGCTCACTGCATCCCATGACCTTTCTGGTATGGGTAATGGTTTGTATAACCCTATGTTCTGCCTTTTTCCTTTCATGTGCTGACAAATTCTGCACTTGTCCACAAATTTCTTCACATATGTCCTCATCCCTGGCCAAAAATATGATCCATTCAACTTTGAGAATGTCTTGTCATGACTGAAGTGTCCGACCAATCCTCCTCTGTGTTTTTCCTTTAGTAGGTTGTCCCTCATGGAGCATTTCGAAATACATAGTTGATTTCCCTTGAACAATAATCCATCCTGGATCATGTATTTAGACCATTGGCTTCTGTCTTTGAGAATTGGATTCTTAGATGCCTCATATGCCTCCTTGAAGTCTGGATCATCCCTATACATTTCTTTGAGGTTATAAAAACCCAAAATATTGACTCTGAATTCATGCATAAGCAAACATTTACTGCTCAAAGCATCAACAACTTTGTTAGCAGCTCCAGAAATATGCTTAATCACAAAAGTAAAATTCTGCATGAATTCAAACCATTTAGCATGTTTTTCGTTCAACTTCTCCTATCGAGTCACAAATTGCAAAGCGTGATTATCGTTGTACAAAACAAACTCCTTGGGAACCAAACAATGTCTCCACTTCTTCAGCGCTTGTATGACTGCATATAATTCCTTGTCATATGTGGAGTACTTAATCTTCACTTCATTTAGTTTTTCACTGAAATATGTGACCATCCTATTGTCTTGTCTTAATATCACTCCAATTGCAAACCCACTCGCGTCACACCTGACCTGGAATGTATTTCTAAAATCTGGAAAAACCAGAATTGGTTTCTCAGTGATATTCTTCTTTAGTAGATTTAAACTCTTCTCTGCTTCCTCTGTCCAGTGAAAATATTTGTGTATTTTCTTCACTGTATCCATCATCAGTGTGCTAATTTCACTCAATTTTCAGATGAATTTCCTATAGAAGCTAGCCAAACCATGGAAGCTTCGAACTTCAAACATGCTCTTCGGGGATGGCCAATTCTTAATCACCTCTATCTTTTTCGGATCCATCTTCAATTCATTTGCAGAGACAACAAAACCCAAATAAATGAGTTATATTCTCATGAATGACGATTTCTTCACATTGATCAACAATTTCTCTTGATGTAATCTTCTCATTACTGCAACTAGATGCTTTAAGTGTTCTACTTCTATTTTGCTGAAAATTAATATATCATCAAGATATACAATGACGAATTTCCCAATGAAATCCTTCAGGAATTCACTCATCAACCTCATGAAAGTATTGGGCACATTCTTTAAGCCAAATGGCATGAAAAGACATTCATATAGCCCTTCATTCTTCTTGAATGTTGTCTTCCACTCATCACCTTCTGTCATTCAAATTTGATGATACCCGCTTTTCAAATCAATCTTTGAAAAATATCTTGCTCCACTCAAACAATCCATCAAGTCGTCCATCCTTGGCAATGGAAACCTATATCCAATGGTAATCTTATTTATTTCCCTTGAGTCTGTACACATTCTCCAGCCTTTGTCTTTATTTGGACTAAGCACTGTCGGAACAACACATGTACTCAAGCTTTCTTGAATCAATCATTTGTCCATTAAGTCTTGGACCTATCTCTTAACTTCTTCATTTTCTTTTTGCGTCAACCAATATGATGCTTTGTTCAGTAAATTGGCTCTAGGTATAAGATTGATATGATGGCTTATACTCCTGATTGGTGGCAAAGAACAAGGTAGTTCGTCCACTACCATATCAACAAACTCTCCCAGCAACTCTTGGATTTCTTTTGGTAAATCATCTATTCTCGTACTGGTCAAAACAATTTTGGGCTTCCTGACCACAATAAATTGTGTGTCTTCCTTCTTCTTAACCTCAATAAGAAGTTCCTTCCCAATCATTAGAAGTACAATGTTTCTCATTTCTATTTTCACCTCTTAGTTCTTAATAGACAACAACATGTACATCCTACCATTTTTCTCCAGGGTGTACGTGTTTTTTCTCCCATCATGAACCATGTTTTTGTCATGTTTCCACGGTCTACCCAGCAATAGATGACAAACATACATGCGAATGACATCACATAATATTTCATCCTTATATCCTCCTATTTTAAATTCGACTAAACATTGTTTAGTGACATTTACCTGATGTCATTTTTGTAGCAATGGAAATCTATATGGGCTTGGATGTACAACAATCTCCATCTTCAACTTTTCTACCATCTCTATAGATACAAGATTGTTTGTGCTACCACATTCCACTATGACCTTGCATACTCTATCCTTAGTTTTGCAAGCAGTCTGAAACAGACTGTTTCTTTGGGTTGGGTTCTCTACCTCCTTCTCTTCCTTCAAGAGAACTTTCCTCATCATTAAGGATCTTCCACCCTTAGCATCTTCTACCTCAACATTCTATCCTTGAGATTCGAAAATGTGAGTTTCACCACCATCTTTCTTCTTATCTAGACACTCACAAGATTTATGTCCAATTTTTCCACAGACAAAGCATTTCACTTCACCTCCTCTACCTCTTCCTCTTCCTATGGCTCGAGGAAAAGTATTTTTATCAGCATAATACCTTCCTTGTGAGATTCCTCCTCTCTCAAGTTGAGGTTGAGGTTCTTCNAAATGTGAGTTTCACCACCATCTTTCTTCTTATCTAGACACTCACAGGATTTATGTCCAATTTTTCCACAGACAAAGCATTTCACTTCACCTCCTCTACCTCTTCCTCTTCCTATGGCTCGAGGAAAAGTATTTTTATCAGCATAATACCTTCCTTGTGAGATTCCTCCTCTCTCAAGTTGAGGTTGAGGTTCTTCGCCTCTTCTTTAGGTTTCTGAGTTATGTCCTAGGCAATTGTTTTTCCTTTGGCTTGACCTCTACCTCAACCTCTTTGACCTTGCTTCCGGCTCAGCTTCTCTTCAGCTTTCAAAGCCATATGATAAGAATCTTCCACATTTTGAATGGTCATCATGCTCATATCATATTGAATGTCATATCGCAAACCATTCATGTACCTGGAAACTTTTTCATCATCGCTTTCTCGATGACCTGCTTTGATTTTTATTCTATAGAATTCTTCAGTGTATTGTTTCACTAACATCAGCTTCTATCTCAAATTCTGCATCCTCTGAAATAGAGTGATTTTATAATCATTGGGTATAAACTTGGCTTTCATATTTGCAACCATTCTATCCTAGCCTTTGATTTTCTACTTGCCTTTGCAGCGCCTGTTAGCCTGCAGTTCATCCCACCACAGTGTTGCAAGCCCTTTAAGTCTAGTAATGGCATGTTTGACTTTCTTGTCTTCCTCGACATCTTCATAGTTGAAGTACTTGTCTAGATCTCTAATCTAGTCTAGAATTTATTCAACATATAATTTTACCTCATACATGGGAATGTCCATTTTTTCTCTAGCACCTATCCTTAAAACAACCCTAAATAGGTGTTCTTCTGTAGCATCTTCGACTACAACTTCTTCTCCTTCGTTTCCAGCTTCATTTTAACTTTCATCTTCGCTGATATCCCCATAGTCAACTGTGCACCTCTATGTTGTCTCCATAGCATCAAGCCTGGCACGTAATTCACGCATTTCTCTTTCCACTACTAGATCAGGTATTTCCTATATCTTCTTCTCGACATTTCTCTTTCCACTACTGGATCAGGTATTTGCCTATCTCTTCTTCTTGGTGGCATGGCTATAAAATTTTCTCCCTTCTCTCTGCTACAGAAAGCAAAGAATTTGTTCTAGGCTATGATACCGAATTTTATGAAGGCCCCTGACCCTCTGTCTAATATCCGCACAGGATTGTTCTAAATTATTCTCGAGCCGAAGTGGCTCCCTCGAATCCCTATTGGAACCTCATGAATCCGATCAATAGGTCCTTTGTGAAAACCCACTCTGTGCAACTTCACACTAGGTGTGATCCTTACATATCCATGCGACCACAATCGGGCCTTAGCACAAGTTCCTCTCACAACTCGCGAGTTCGTGAGTCAAAGACCCTCGACTCCTCTTTCTCCAAATGTCGATACCTGAGATGCAATACGGGTATGCCTCCTCCTTGTTATCACCTTCCACACATAACCATAGGCTAGGCTAAACACTAGCACTACTTACAACTCGTGACTTCGCGAGTTGGAGTGCTGAGTCCTCATGCTCCTCCTTTGTAAATCCCCTATATGTGATAAGTCAACAATGGGTTGACTCCTTCCCAAGTGATGTGTTTCCACCACCTGTCACCCACTTCCACCTTTCTTTGGGCACTTGTTGTTATGCCACCTGTCAACCATGTAGTCCCCACCTAACGAATGTGCCACGTGTTCATACGAACCCTCGGCACTGGGCACTTCGTGACTTCATAAACGAAAAGAAATTATTTCAACCCTCTAACCCCCGATACATGATACCCTGAGGAGGTTCTGATCCAATGGTTCTCCCGTGTCTTGGATCCAATGGTTTAGATCTCCTTCCCTACTCCTCGCAACTCATGACTTTGTGAAACCAAGAATTTGGTCTGCCTTCCAAACTCATGAACCCAAAATTTTCAAAATGATCCAACGACGTGGGTTGAAATGAGATCAATGACTCATATTGACCCTCAAATCCTAGGTGATGGGTTTGACCGGCCTCTAACCACCTTGCAACTCTGCAAGATCCAACGACTCTCGCAACATCGACACTTACTTCAAAAATACCTCTCACCATACATACAGATCCTTTCCTGAGGTTCTTCTAAGTGCTTAAATCCCTCACAACTTCGTGTGATCCTAGGGCTCTCAAAATTTCGACACTTCTCCACGAAGAAATTTTCACCGTTCGTTCACTCTTCTCAAGGATCTCTGGATAAAATGAATTGGCATTCTTCCACCTAAACTTGACCTCTATGAGTCCTTTTCAATCTCTGCCTCCATTTGAACACTTCAAAGGTGCTATCCCTCCTGATATTTCACTTGGAAATTCAAGCCTCCAAAAGGAATCCTACTCGCACTCCTTGCGGAAAAAATTCAATTAACTTCTCTTTATTTGAGTCTTCGACCTTGTGCACTCTTTGCAACAATCGTCCTTCAACCCTCACCTTAGTTGATAAGTTCTAAGGCTTCAACTAGCCTGCGCACACCTTGCACGACTTTGTGCCTCACCTGCACTTCTACTAGTTATGAGAACAATGATATCTCTCCTGAGATTTCTGAAATAAAACTCAAACCCTCGTCAATGCACACCTTGCGGACATTCACTGCGCTCCTTGCAGGAATTCTCAGGAAGAGAAACAATTGAAACTCATTATTCTCCTCTCTCAGACTTCATACACTCAACATGAAATCACACACCTGACACAGCATTGAAACAAATGCATAACAGAGAAAATAAGACAATTGTAAACATACCATTTAACAAATCTAAACAGTAAGCATCATAACACCATAAAAATTGAGTCAAAGATTTATATATTAACTCAAGTGTTTATGTACATGGATTTTTCTCCATAGCTCTCTACTACAACTCTGTTGCTTATGAATTCTGAATGATAACATTGTTACCATGATACAAGGGTGAGGGTGTCTATATTCGTTTTCTCTCCTACACTTCTAAACTGTCTAATCTATTAAATCAAATCTACGTACTTTCATTCATTACGTATAAATACCTCTACATTTGACAGATGAGAGAAATGCTCAAGATCTGTATACAACATCTAGATATAAATGTAAGTACGCTTCCCTTAGATATTACATTAATATATGGTCATTAATTTTTCAAAACATTTCAAAATGTGCATTGGTGCTTTTCCAGCTATCTTCCGCCTTTATGCTTGCTTGGATGGCTGAGTACGATTCTCCTGCATCATATTTTCTTTGTGAGTACCCCACCAACATGAAGGTGTTACTTCCAAGGAAATATCTGAAATTAATAACCTTTTACTTTCAAGGACTTCTAACTCAAACTCTATTATAAATTATTCCAAATCATTTTGAGCATAAAAGCTTGGAGGTTCTCTTACCTCTGTGCCAACCCATCCTTTTGTGTGTGTCATTCTTGCACATATTCTAGTAGATATCTCATGTAATAATTGTTTCCAATTTTCTAGTCCTATGTTATAATATGAAGCATAAGAACTGATGCTTCTCCAACTAAGAATTCCTTCTGTTGTTGGATTAATGTAATCTTCCTTGCACATGGTAGTTCTATAGAACTGATTTATCTCTTATGTGATGAAGTTTTATATTGTTGGTTCAACATATATTACACCTTCTAAAGGATCTAGTGGTTTTATGATTGTATATTCACCTGATTCAAAAATCACTTTCTAGGTCTTCAAGTTGATGATAACTTGATTGTCAAATGCCCAATCCAGTCATAAATATGTTGGATAAGCTGTAGTATTATCCACTATATCAATTACCTCAAAATATGCCATAGTGAACACACCATATAAATCCATTGATATGCATTTCAATTGATCAATTGGTATCACCTATGTTGGTTTGGTAGTTTTAGCTGAATAGGTGAATATCCCTATGTAGGTTCCCCCATACATTCCCATGTTTTCTTAGGAAGAACATTTACCTCATATCCTAAATATAATATGATGTCACCCATGTTAAAATGTCCAATATTTTCTTTTAGTTTGAAATCTTTATTTGTTCTTGTCTTCCTATGGACATGATTTACTATCTTTTTTTCTAGTTTCATCTCTTCTTTAGGATTGCATTTTTCTAAGAAACTTTGTAATGCTCATATAGATGTTTTATCATTCAATAAATTCAAGAAATATACCAAAAAGTTTCTTATATTACTTATTTTTCTGAAGGCTAACCTCTTCTTGTGTAATCATATGGATTAGGCATATAATATACAAGAACATCATACCCTGGCTATGCATTTGAAGTAGAAGAAATATTCTCCTCCAAAATTTCTTGTCTGGCCTGGTTGAATGTTTCCTTTTCCTTGCACTTACCAAAATGTTGTTGAGGTGCTGTATTATTTCTAACCCAGTGGTTTTGGTTTTGATTATAATCTCTTGCATCTGCTCATTTTTCGGTTCCACCTCGAGTAACTATATTAATTTGTTTCCCATAGAAAAATTGTGATATTTTCCCCAAATATCAAACATTGGTGGGAAACTTACTAGGAAAAACGTTCCACAGAGGAGTCTGGAATATATGGGTTCGAGCCCACTTTGGATTTTTTTGTGGATGTAGTCAAGGAATAATATTACCCTATTAGTAAATATGATGAACGGTACATGAGATGGACCACACTACATCAATATAGGGGACAAGGAGTGCCATAGCTCACCAATACCTTCCATACCTTACACACTAAGCTAGGTATAAAATAGTTTGAGCGGAATTTGATTTTAAAATACCATGGGGCTCTACATAGATAAATCCAAAATGAAATGGATTTTCTGGACATCTCATCGCTGGGAGCTACCTATCCATATGCTCTCAAAATCAAACATAAATTTAGACACCAGAAAGAATGAGAGTTTAGTTTTGCAAATATGCAACAACCAAAGTATGATAAAGATGGTCCTAACAAATAGCCTCCTAAGAACTAGTCCATGCCACAAGAAAAGAAGGGTCACATGAAGACAAATAAGGACACTAGAATGTGGTGTGATTTCCACAAAATCCCCTGGAAAAACAATGATCAATGTCACTCAAAGAATTCATTGGTGGACGAAATCAAAGACAAGGAGCCAAACCCTGATTTAGAAACTAATTGAAAATGATAGATCATCGATGCAAACCCAACTACTATTGTCATGACCACAACAATTCAACCCAAAGAAAAAACATATCCTGAAGAGGGGGGAGCACCTTTTTCATTCAAATATGTGTGTGAAGGGTATCATGATACATTTTATTTTTGATAGAAAAATCCATAAGAATCTCATCTCAACAAAGGTCATCAAATAGTTGGGATTGTCGACAACTCCACACACACATCCATAAAACATCAGGTGGCTTCACTAGGGACGAGACCTCTATTTCAGCCAATAGTTTCGATTGTCATATGACATACAACCCTTCAATGGTGAGGTATTATGTGATGTTTCCCCACTGGATTGTTGTGATGTTCTATTGGGCCAGTTATATATGTGGAAGCACCATGATATTTATGAGTCTCGACCCCGTATTTTCATTGTTACTCTGGGGAATCATCTCTACAAGAAACTAGAGGTATTCCCAACTACTTTCCTACCTAAATAGTGCCACACAATAGTATATCATACTAAAAAAATCATATTTTTCACATTATGTTCAAAAGGTGAATAAAAGAACATTGCAACCACTGTAACCTCAGTCCAAGCACCTTCTGTCTAGCAGAAGCAGGTAAACAAGATTAACGAAAAGCACAAGGATTCCTTCTTCACATAGTCATCTTATTTATCCATTCTATATAAAAAGGTCCAACCCTTCCAACCACAAGTTCATGACATCCTTCAACAAGCTAAGCAGTGGAACATCTCCAACAAGGCAAACAACTCATCAAGATGCAGATTCACTGAATGCTTTTCCCTCCCCCCATGAAATCAATGGAATGTAGACCATTGATTCCTAAGGAGGGAGGATTGATCCAGGTGGATATCGATAGTCACCCACTTATTTCAACTAGCTCAAAATAGTCTTCTAGCAACTTACTATTTTTAGCAGTTTTTCGGTTCCTAAACTTTTGGGGCTATTTTGAGGGCTTAAATGAAGTTTTTTTAGGATCGAGCACCGAATGATAGATGAAGATCTATTGAGCCCCCCATATGAATCTCCTTGATGATACCTTTCCAATGAACTATCATATGCTCTAAACCAAGATCATTTTCCAAAGTTATGTCGTGGGGAAGTTGATACACCAAACTACCCAGAATGGGGTCCACAAAACTGTTGGATTTTCATCTTTCGTGGTTAGGGTTTTGTATTTTATTTATGTTAAAAAGGACTTTATATCCTCAATGTAATCATCTTCTTGCAAATGTGAGTATCTGTCACATATCTTATTAGAGATAAGCTTCCAACATTCTAGTAAGTCTTTCACTGTGTATTTCTATTGTTTTGTACATTTCACTCATTAATAGAAATTGTGTATTACTATATCTCTGTGTTTATGGTTGCATATCTGATATATTTTCTTTATATTATTGGATATTTGAGATATCTCTATACATTTATTTATTATATCTCCTCTGCCATTTCATGCCAAAAATAATTTGGATCATTGGTTTCAAAGCAGACAGCTCTTGATCATTATTTTTCAGTGCATGTCCCCGTTGAGGTCCGAGTATAGAAAGTTGGTTCTCAAGCTTGTATCTCTTGAGTAAAATCACTCTTTACACCCAATAAAACCTCCATGGAAGAATAAAATAAAAAATATAGAGAAAACAATTATATTAATTTGTTGCTTGAGCAAGCTCTCATGTGACAGAGGGACAAAATGATGGAGAAATTTTCCAACATTCTTCAATGCCTACCAGTAACAACCGATATTTATTAATCAAGAGACCACTTTGGAGGCACCTTGAATTTCAAGGTACAAGTTAATTTTGATATTCCTATATTTGAAGGACAAACAGAGGAAGATGCCCTAGAAAAATGGTTAAATATGCTAGAAGGTTATTTCTTTGTACATAATTTTTTTGACATGTAAAAGATCACCTTCACACTTCTTAAAGCTCTCCCCTATGTCAAACATTGGTGGGAAACTTATTGAAAGAAAAATTCCATAGATGAGTCTAGAATATACGGGGTCGAGCCCACTTGGAAATGTTTTGTGGATGTAGTCAAGAAGCAATATTACCCTATTGGTAACTATGATAACTAGTACAAGAGATGGGCCACGCTGCCTCAATATAAGGGGAAAGTAGTGTCGAATTTCACCAATAACTTCCATACCTTGTGCACCAAATTGGGTACCAAATATTCTACGAGACATTTGGTTCTGAAATACCATGGGGATTTGCATAGGTACATACAAATTGAAATGGATTTTTTGGACATCTCATCGCTGGGAGATGCCTATCGATATGTTGTCAAAATTGAGAAAAAATTTAGGCACCAGAAAAAATGAGAGTTTGGGTCTGAAAATCCACAACAACCAAAGTATGATAAATATGTTCCTAACAAATAACCTCCTAAAAACCATTCCAAGCCGCAGGAAAAGAAGGTTCACAGGAAGACAAAGAAGGACAGTAGAAAGTGGTGTGTTGTCCACAAAATCCCCTTTCAAAACACTGATGAATGTTGCTCAAAATAGTCATTGGTGGTAGAGATCAAAGATAAGGATCCGATCCATGATTCAGAGTATGATTTAGAAAATAATGTAAAAATATAAATCATTGATGCAAACCCCATTTCTACTATCACGACTGCAACAATTCAACCTAAAGAACCAACAGATCTTGAAGAGGGGGAACACCTTTTTATTTCACAAATGTGGGTGAAGGGTACCCCGATGAATTTTATTGTTGATAGCAGAAGCCATGAAAACCTCATATCAAGAGAGGTCATCAAACAATTTTGATCCTCAACAACACCACACCTGCATCCATAAAACATTGGGTGGATTTGCCAGGGATGAGACTTCTATTTCAACCAATAGTTTTGATTTTCATATGGCATCTAGCCCTTCAAGGATGAGGTATTATGTGACATTTCCCTAATGTATGTCTGTGATGTTTTATTGGGATAGCCATATATGTGGAAGTGCCATGCTATTTATGAGTCTCGACCATGTAGTGTCATTTTTATTTTGGGGGGTCATATCTATAGAATACCAGAGGTAGTTCCAACTCCTATCCCACCTAAACAATGTCTCAAGGTAGTATATCATACTACAAAATTCATCTTCTTCACAATCTGTTCAAAAAGTAAATACAAGAACACCACAACCACTACATCCTCAGTCCAAGCACCTTTTGTCAAACAAAAGTAGGTCGACAATATTGAAGAAAAGAACAAGGATTTCTTCTACACAAAGTCACCTCATGTATCCATAATAGTTAAAAATTTCCAAAACTTCCAGCCATAGGTTTGTGACAGCCTTCAAGAAGCTAAGCAGTGTAACTTCTCCAACAAGGAAAACAACTCATGAAGATGCAGATTCAACAAACGCTTTTCCCTCTCCCCTAGGAACTCAAAATAATGGAGACCATTTCTTCCTAAGGAGGGAGTATTTATCCAAGTGGATATCAGTGGCCACCCACCTATTCTAATTGGCTCAAAACATTCTTCTGGCAACTTACTATTTTTAGTAGTTTTTTGGTTCGTGAACTTCACGGGCCATTTTGAGGGTCTAGATGAAGTTTTTCCAGGATAAATAACCTTAATTATATCCCAACACTTTATTTATATCCAAAAATGAATCTCCTCAAAAATACCTTTCCAACGATATATCATGTGCCCCAAACAAATATAATATTCCAAAGTGACACCTCGGGGAAGTTGATACACCAAACTACCCAAAACAAAGTCCACAAAACTATTGGATTTTTATCTTCCACGGTTAGGGTTTTGAATTTTATTTATGTTAAAAATTCATTTATAGCCTCATTATGATCATATTCTTGAAAATGTGAGTATTCTTCACATCTCTTCTCAAAGACAAGTTTCCATTACTCTAGCGAGTCTTTCACTCTGTATTTCTGCAATTTTGTACATTTTGCTTATTAATAGAAATTTTGTATTACTGTATCTTTGTGTTTATGGTTGCATATATGAAATATTTCTATTATATTATTAGATATTTGAGATATATTTATACATTTATTTATTATATATCCTCTCTCATTTCGTGCCAAAAATAATATGGATCGGTGGTTTCAGAGTAGGTTACTCTTGATCATTTTTTTCAGTGCATGTCCCCGATGAGGTCCTAGTATATCAAGTTGGATATAAATCTTGCATCTCTTGAAGAAAATCTCTCTTGCACACCAAATAAACCCTCCTTGGAGGAAGAAAATAAAAATGACAAAGTAGACGATTCTATTAATTTGTTTCTTGAGAAAGAACTCACGTGATAGAGGAATGAAGTGATAGATAATTTTTCCCACATCCTTTAACATGTTAGAAAATCAGGATCGTGGAGAAATAAAATTAAAAAATGTGGAATTAAAACAAATAAGATATACAATACAGTATGGTTATAGGTATACGTGATTCACCTAGTGTGGGCTACATCCACCAGAGAAATTGTCAATTCCTTCCTTTTTATTATGCAACAAATGAAGGGATACAACCTACAACACACCTGTAATAACTTCTTGTTCTTTTTGTCATAGTTTCCTCTCTCAAAATGTAATATTCCTAATAATAAATAACTATAATATAATTCCCTCATAAAAGAAGGTATCCTTCTAGGGAAAAAAACCCTAACATAACTTCTACCACAAGATATGCGACCTTATAATGAACATTCTAGATTTAATATGAAATTAAAATATACATTTACAAGGCAATTTTTCCTTCGGGGACCCGCTTTCCCCCAAAACACATAGGGGGGGAATATCCCCCTACAACTCCCTTGCGTGGAGTGTACAGTATTCCTAGCTGTATAGTCTTCATGGGGTATAAACACAAATTAAAACAAATACCTATGAATCAAGAAGATAATCATGCTCCACAACTAATAATCTCCCACTTGGAGACTGATCTCAAAAACCCCATCGTTGTTGTATATATTGTACTATGATCATTCTTGGACCTAGAAAAGTTCTAATATTCACCTTTATTCTTGAAGACCAACTGAAACTAATAAGGAACTCAGTTTCTCCCCGGTTACTCCCTTTGTTATCATGTGTTCAAGATTTTGGATAGTATGTATCTTTTCCAACTTCAAATGTCCATCTTCCAAGATAGATTGTATGAAATGGTACCTGAGTTGTATATGCTTAGTATTTTAATGGAAGGATGAGTTCTTTTCAATATTAATGGCACTCTCATTGTCATAATAAAACATGTTATTCTTCTGCTTCTTTCCCAATTCCTCCATAAACCTCTGTAACAAAATAATTTATTTACTATCCTCTGTAGAAAATACATAATTTTCTTATGTTGTTGAAAGTTAAATAACCTTTTTTATTTTTGAAATCCAACTTAATTTTATTCCACCTACAGTAAAAACATACCTTGTCGTTCTCCTTATACTATCTTTATCATTTTCCATATTTGAATCAACATATCCTTGTAGAACAATGTCTAAACCTTCAAAACATAATGCATGAGTAGTAGTTCCTCTCAAATACCTGAGAATCCACTTTATTGCCTCTTAATGTTCTTTACCTAGATTGTTCATATACCTTCTCACAAATCCCACTGCATGTGAAATATCTAGTCTTTTGCAAACCATTACATACATCAAGATTCCAACTTCTGATGAATAAAGGACCATGGACATGTATTTTATCTCCTCCTGTGTCTTGGGACAGATTTCCTTGGTTAATTTATAATGGATGGAAGAGGTGTGATAACTCATTTTTAATTCTACATTCTAAACCTCTCCAATGCCTTCTCTATGTACTCACCCTGAGATAATGTCAATTTGTGATTTTTCTTGTCTCCTGTTATTTTGATACCAAGGATTTTCTTTGCAACACCCAAATCCTTCATCTTAAATGAATTATCTAATTTCTTATTGAGCACATTTATATCCTGCATATTAGAAACTACAACAAGCATGTCATATACATACAATAGCAATATAATATAGCTTCCATTTTCTAGCCTTTTAAACTAAACACAGTGATCATAATGACATCTACTATAACCTTGATATGTCGCAAAACTGTCAAACTTCAAATACTAATGCCTTGGAGCCTGCTTTAGGCCAAACAATCTCTTATTCAACCTTCATACCAAATTTTCCTTCCCTTTGAACTCATACCCATGTGGTTTCTCCATATAAATATCTTCCTCCAAATCCCCATGGAGAAAAGTTTTTTTTACATATAACTTTTCAAGATGTAAATATTCTACTGACACAAGACTTAAAATAATCCTAATTGAGGTAATTTTAACAAAAGGATAACATATTCCATCGAAATCTATACCTTTATTTTGTGCAAATCCCTTTACAAAAAGTCTAGCCTTGTATCGCTTTTTACCTCCAACTTGTAAAGCCATTTATTTTGCAATGTTTTTTTTTTTGCAGGAAACTCAACCATGTCCCAATTCTAGTTATTTAACATGGAATCCATTTCCTCTTTCATGCCTTTGTCCCACTTCTTTTCAGTGTCTACCTGCAATGCCTCTTCATAACATTTTGGTTCACTAGAATCAATCAACAATAAATAATACAATGAAGGAGAGTATCGTTAAGGGGGTCTACTTAACATGGTAGATATTATAATAACACTTGCAGAAGTTTTAGGTACCTTTTTCTCTCGTTGTTGCACATTTTGATTTCCTGGTACCTTTGGAATTTTTTTTTCAGTGATCTCATGAAGCACTATCTATTATGGTTTTTCTTTTTCCTATTTCTTTCCCTGCAATTGATCTTTATACATGACCTTCTCATTGAATATGACATCTATACTCCTAATTATTTTGTGATTTTCATAACCCCATAAGTGATAACCAAAATCATTAACATCGTATCCAATAAAGGTACACTTCTTGGATTTTTCCTCAATCTTTGCTATATTTTCTTTATCGATATGGACAAATGCCTCATAACCGAAAGTCTTCAAAAAATAATAGTTTACCTTATTACTTGTCCATCCCTCCTCTGGAATTCCACCATGCAAAGAGCTTGAAGGTAGTCTGTTTATTAAGTAAATAGTAGTATCTACAACATCTTCCCAGATATGTAAGGGAAAACCAACATGCAATCTCATATTTTTTGCATGCTCCATGATTTCCTTGTTCATCCTATCTGACACACCATTTTCTTGTGATTTTTTTGAACTGTCTTCTCTCTATGAATCCCATGGTATGAACAGTAATCATCCAAATCCTTACTACAATATTCACCTCCATTGTCTAATATGATACACTTCAACATTTCTCCTATCTCATTCTCAACCAAACTGTTTCATTTCTTAAAAGTATCAAAAACATCATTATTTTGTCAAATGCAATAATTTCTAGTTGCATCATCAATAAAAGTAAAATAATAACTAGAGACACAAAGATATGATTCCTGAGATGGTCCCCATACATATGTATGTACAATATCTAACCTTTCACTCCTATTTTCTTTTCTGAGTCTGAGAAATCTAACTCTCTTCTATTTTCCATAAACACAATACTCACATAAATCCAAATGAATTTGTTTAATATCTGGAAACAAATTTCTTTTGTGAAGTATATGCATCCCCTTCTAACTCATGTCTCTAGGCCCATGATGCCACAATGTTGTATCCACTCCTATAGAAGATAAAAATATAGAAGATTCATTATTACCAGTACATAAACACAATGTACCTACCTTTTCTCCTTTTTCTATCACTAGTGATCCATTGGTGACCTTCCACACCTTATCTGTAAATATGGATATACAAACTTCACTCTCCAACTTCCTTGTTGAAATTATATTTTTCCTTAGATATGGAGCATGTATCACCTCTTTCAACAACCACTAGTTTCCATTCCTTTGCTTTATCTTTACCTAAATTCCAACAATTTTGCATGGTTAATCATAACCCAAATGAACCTATCCAAAATCACCTATGGGGCATGGCATGAAATGAATCCCCTGAATATACTACCCAAGACTCAAAAATATTATCTACAGAAAGAATCAAAGCATCTTATAACACATCACATGTTACGTTTGCTTCCTAATTTTTCTCATGTTGTCCATCTCTTTGTTTCTTTGGAGCTCTACAATCTTTCTTCAGATCTATTTTACTCCCATAATTCCATCACTCTATATTTCCCAATATGGATTTGGATCTTCCCTTCCTAGAATTCTTGCAGTTCCCTGATCCCTTTCCTCCATCCTTGTGTCTTCCCCTGTTCTCCATGTATAACACATTACCTAATGTCTCACCTATGCTTTTCGATCTCATTTCTTTGCTAAGGATAACACCAACAAACTCATCAAATTTTAAAGTGTTTGAACCAGAGACAAAGTTACTTACAACAATGACCAATCTGTTCCAACTTTATGGAAATGAACACACGATTAGAATAGCCCTAACTTCATCATCAAAGTCCACTTTTATAGAACTTAGTTGATTAGTAACCGTATTAAATTCATTTAAATGATATACAATAGACCCACCTTACAACATCTTCATATCAAATAATATATTCATTAGAAATACCTTTTTGGACATTGAGGGTTTTTCATACATTTTAGCCAATGCATCCATCAACTCCTTTGTTGTATTTTATTTTTAAATATTTAAATCCACCAATGCTGCCAGGTTCAATTGTATCATTCCTAGTGCCTTTCTATGAAGAACCTCCCATTATTCATCCTTCATGGTCGTTGTATTCTTTTTTATTCCACCCAATGGTAGGAATAGATCCTTCTGATATAAATAATATTTCATCTACATCTTCCATCATTGCTCCCACTTGAAATAGGAACCCTCTTTTCCCATGAGTTACCTTTCTCTCTGATGTCAGTTATTAAAAAAATAGGATCACAGAGAAATAAAATAAAACAAATGAAGAAATAAAACACATAATATACAAAATACAATAGAGACACAAATATACATGGTTCACCCAGTGTGGGCTATGTCCACCAGAGAAATTGCCAGGTCCTTCCTTTTTATTATCCAACAAATGAAGGGATACAACCTACAACATGTCTGTTGTAAGTTCCTCTTATTTCTCTCACAATATCCTCTCTCATAATACAATATTTGCAATGATAGACATCCATAATACAATTCCCTCATAAAATAGGGTTACCTTCTAGGTAAAAATCCATAACATAACTTCTATAGTCATATATGTGACCTTATAATGAATGGTCCAGATTTACTATGAAATTACAATACACATTTACACAGAATTTTTTTAATCTAGGGCCTGCTTGCCCCCATACCCCCCAGCCTGGATGATGAGCCCGTCGGACCCCATAGGGGGGGAAGGACCCCCCTACAACCCCCTCACATGGAGGAGTGTATAGAATTMTGGGGTGTACAGTCTACATGTGATATAAACACATCAGAAAACAAATTCCCATGAATCAAGAAGATAATTAGGCTCCACAACCAATAGAATTCATGTCGATAACAAATGGCATGTCTTCATCAACTGGACACTTTGGAGGCACCTCCTGTTTCAAGGTACAAGTTAATTTTGATATTCTCATATTTGAAGGAAAGATCGATGCAAATGATCTAGAAAAATAGTTAAAGCTACTAGAAGGTTATTTCTCAGTTCATAATTTATTTGATAGGAAAAATATCACCTTCACACTCCATAAATCTCTCCCCCATCTCAAACATCGGATGGAAACTTACTGGGAGAAAATTTCCCCAAAGAAGGATGGAATATATGGGGCCGATCCCACTTGGGATTTTTTTGTGGATGCGGTCAAAGAACAATATTACCCTTTTGGTAACTATGATGACCAGTACATGTGATGGGCCATGTTGCATCAAGAGAGGGGCCAAGAAGTGTTGGATTTCACCAATACCTTCCATAACTTGTGCACCAGTATAAGTATAAAATATTTTGAGCGGAATTTGGTTCTGAAATCCATGGGTCTCTAAAAAGGTACAACCAAATTTAAATGGAGTTTCTAGGCATCTCATCACTTGGACCTTCCTATCGATATGCTATCAAAATTGAACAAAAATTTACGCACTAGACAAAATGGGAATTCATCTCTACAAATATGCAACAACCAAAGTATGATAAATATGTCCCTAACAAACATCCTCCCAAAAACTATTCTAAGACATAGGAAAAGAAGGGTCACAAGATGATGAAGAAGGACACTGGAAAGTGGTATTATTTCCAAAATATCCCCTGGCACAACACTGAT
>JASDQU010737116.1:75634-97206 GCA_032191745.1 Picea mariana | reverse complement strand
AAAATGGGAATTCATCTCTACAAATATGCAACAACCAAAGTATGATAAATATGTCCCTAACAAACATCCTCCCAAAAACTATTCTAAGACATAGGAAAAGAAGGGTCACAAGATGATGAAGAAGGACACTGGAAAGTGGTATTATTTCCAAAATATCCCCTGGCACAACACTGATGTATGTCATTCAAAATAGTCATTGGTGGTTGATATCAAAGACAAGGAGTCGAACCCTGATTTAGAATATGATTAAGAAAATAATAGAAAAAAACAAATCATCGAAACAGAGCCAACTACTACTATCGTGACGAAAAAAAATCAACTCAAATAACCAGTAGATCCTGAAGAGAGGGAGCACATTTTTCATTCACAAATTTGGGTGAAGGGTACCCCTATGCATTTTATTGTTGATAGTGGAATCCAAAATAATCTCATCTCAATAGAGGTTGTCAAACAGTTGGGATTATCGACAAAACCGCACAACATCGGGTGTCTTTTCCAGGGATGATAACTTTGTGTCAGCCAATAGTGCCAATTTTCATATTCCATCCATCCCTTCAGGGATGAGGTTTTATGTGATGTTTCTCAAATGGATGTATATGATGTTTTTTTGAGCCAGCCATATATGTGGAAGTGACATGCTATTTATGATTCCTGACCCCGTAGTGTCATTGTTACTTTGGGGGATCATATCTATAGGATACCATAGGTAGTTAATTATTGTCCCACCTAAACAGTGCCACAAGGTAGTATCTCATACTACAAAATTTATCTTCTTCACACTCTGTTCAAAACGTGAACAGAAGAACACCACAACCACTTCAGCCTCAGTCCAAGCAATTTTTTTCTAGCAGAAGAAGGTCGACAAGTTTTAAGAAGAGAAAAATGATTCCTTCTTCACACAGTCATATCATGTATCCATAATGTTTAAAAATTTCCAACCCTTTTAGCCACAATTTTGTGAAAACCTTCAACAAGCTAAGGAGTGCAACTTCTCCAGTAAGGAAAACAATTGATCAAGATGCACATTCAACAAATGCTTTTCCCTCTCCCCCGGGAGCTCAACACAATGAATACCATTTCCTCATAAGGAGGGAGGATTGATATAGTTTGATATTAATGGCCATCCACCTATTTCAACTGGCTCAAAACAATCTTGTGGCAACTTACTATTTTTAGCAATTTTTCAGTTCCTGAACTTCTGAGGCTATTTTGAGGGATAAAATGACGTTTTTTCAAGATCGAGCACCTCAATGATATTTGAAGGATATATTGATCCCCAAAACTGAATATTCTCAATAATTCCTTTCCAATGAGCTATTGTAAGCCCCAAATAGAGATAATGTGCCAAAGTTATGCCTCGTGGATGTTGATACAACAAACTACCCAAAATGAGGGCCACAAAACTATTAGCTTCTCATCTTCTGGGGTTAGGTTTTTGTATTTTATTTATGTTAAAAGTTCCTTTAGAGTATCATTGTAATCATCTTCTTGTGATTGTTAGTAGCCTTCACATATCTTCTCAGAGATAAGATGCTACAATTCTAGCGAGTCTTTCACTCTCTATTTCTACAGTTTTGTACATTTCGCTCATTAATAAAAATTGAGTATTATTGTATCTCTGTGTTTATGGTTGTATCTCTAATATATTTATGTTATATTATTGTATATTTGATATATCTATGTATATTTCTTTATTGTATTTCCTTTCTCATTTTGTGCCAAAAATAATCTCGATCAAAGGTTTCAAAGTAGGCTGCTCTAAATCATTTTTTCAGTGCATGTCCCCGGCGAGGTACGAGTATAGAAACTTCAGTCTCGATATTGGATATCTTGAGGAAAATCACTCTTTCACACCCAAGAAACCCTCCATGGTGGAATAAAATAAAAATGATAGAGCAGATGATTTTATTAATCTCTTGCTTGAGAAATCTCTCACAGGAAGGAGGGACAAAATTATGGATAATTTTTCCCACATGCTTCAATGCTTGCCAATATAAATCAACATGTATTCATCAAGAAGACACTTTGGAGGCACCTCTCCTTTAAAGGTACAAGTTGATTTTCATATTCCCACATTTGAAGGACAGATAGATGAAGATTCCCTAAAAAAATGGTTATATCTGCTAGAAGGTTATTTCTTTGTGCACAATTTTTCTGATAGGGAAATGATCATATTCGCAATTCTTAAAGCTCTCCCCCATGTAAAACATTTATCAGAAACTTACTAGGATAAAATTTCCACACAAGAGTCTCGAATATATGGGACCGAGCCCACTAGGGATTGTTTTGTGGATGTGGTCAAGGAACAATATTACCCTGTTGGTAACTATGATGACCAGTACATGAGATGGACAACATTGCATAAAGAGAGGGTCCAAGCAGTGTCAGAGTTCACCAATAAATTCCATACCTTGCCCACCAAGTTCGGTATCAAATATTCTGAGCGATATTCGGTTCTAAAATACCATGGGGCTCTACATAAGTATAGCCAAACTGAAATGGAGTTTATGGACATCTCATCGTTGGGAGATTCCTATCGATATGTTGTCAAAATCGAGCAGAAATTTACACACCAAAAAAAACAGGAGTCTAGGTATACAAATCCACAATAACCAAAGTATGATAAAGGTGGCTCTAACAAGAAAACTACTGAAAACCAGTCCAAGCTAGAGAAAAACAAGGGCCACAGGAAGATGAAGGACACTAGAAAGTGGTGTGATTTACACAAAATCCCCTGGAACAAAACTAATGAATGTCACTCAAAAAAATCATTGGTGGCCGAGATCAAATCAAAGGAGACAAACCTTATTCATAATTTGATTCAGAAAATAATGGAAAAAAAATGATCTTCCACGCAGACCCCATTGTTATTGTCCCAACTAAAATAATTCAACACGAAGAACTAGAAGATCCTTTAAGAGGGGGATCTCCTTTTTCATTCATATATGTGGATGAAGGGTACCCTGTTGCATTTGATTGTTGATAGAAGAACCTAGAAGAACCTCATCTCAGAAGAGGTCACCAAACAATTGGCATTGTCAACAACACCACACCCGTAGCCATACAACATCACGTGGCTTCACCAGGGACGATACCTCTATGTCAACTAGTAGTGTCGATTTTCATACGACATCCATCCCTTGAAGGATGAGGTATCATGTGATGTTTCCTCACTAGATTTCTATCATTTTTTGTTGGGATAGCCATATATGTGGAATCACCATGCTATTTATGAGTCTCGACCTCATAATGTAATTGTTAGTCTCATGGGTCATCTCTATAGGATACCAAAGGTAGTTCCAACTATTTTCCAACCTAAAAAGTTCTCCAAGGTAGTATCTCATACTACAAAATTCATATTCTTCATAGTGTGTTCAAAAGGTGAATAGAATAACACCACAACCATTGTAGCCTCAGTCCAAGAACTTTTTTTCTAGCATAAGCAGGTCGACAAGATTGAAAAAAAGCACAAGTATTCCTTCTACATACATTCATATCATGTAGCCAGACTAGTTATAAAGGTCCAACCCTTCCAACCATAGATGTTGTGTCTTTTTCATCACTTGGGTGAGAAAAATAAGGACACTTGCACACCTAGTTCGGCCTACTAGACAAGACAAAGGTTAGTGCATGGGTTAAACAAACCAATTCATGAAGTAAACTTGTAAAAAAGCTAAAAACAATTAAGGAAATAAAACTAGAATGCATAAGAAGCTTTTAGAACCATAAAAAGTAAACCAATGACCAAGATTATGCCACCAATAAATAACTATATTAGTTGGAAAAACACCATAGAGAAATGAGGACTTATGAGTCCCCTCTTCCTCCTTTGGAGGGATCTTGAGTTCCCTAGTGGAGAGTTCTTCTTACAATGGTATAAAAAATAGCAAGTGATGAAGAAATAAATGCATATTCCCTCAAGAGATGAGTGGAATGGCCTATTGGAATTTTGTTAGAATGCTCCAAGGAGAAAAGAGGATTCTCAAGGGAGGATTGAGGCAGCATAACAATACTATGAAAATCTTAATTTCTTAGTGCACCGATGGCCTCCGTTTATAGCATTTCTTGAAGGAAATATTGAATTGGTTCTTGGTGTGAACAAGGGGCCCTTTAGGCACCCTTTGGTCCTTGACCAACCCCCCAATTCAGATTTAGCTCTAATATGAAGGTGAAATTAAGTTGGGAACTGGTCCATAAATGGTTGAGGGGATGACAAGAACCATAAATGCATCGTTCATAGGAGTGTGCGGATTTTCTCATACACAATCACACATATGGAACATTGTGCACTTTGTGGGCTTCTTTGGCCCCCTCATTGTGCATTGCTTCCTTTAGTGAGTTAGGGCATGTCAATTTATTCCCAATTGTATATTTTTTTCCTTTTGGAAATGAATTTTTTTGCTGCAATTGAACTAATATTTGTTTGGAATTGTTGCATGCAATGTTGTGGATGAAATTTCAGTGATAAAAAGTTCCCCCTGATGTGTGAGGTTAGGATTAGATGTATAGATGAAATACATAAATTTTTCTTCTACCGAGAGTGCCATTTTAATGAAGAGTGTTGAGAGGAACCACAAGAGTGATCTGTTGGAGGGAGAGGGGAAACTGTGGGACCCAAATATTTCTCTAGGGAAAAAATAAAATATGTATACAAACGAGGAGGGAATGCCCCAAATATTTCAAGTTTTTTCTCAAGGTTCTGGTAAAGCTCCCTCCCCAATGGTTCATGTAGTGAGTTGAGGGTCAATAAGGAGCTTACACCTTCTCCTCCAAGTGGTGGTATGGTAGTGATGCTTGATTACAATTATGTTAAAAAATATAAGGTGGATGTTGCAATTGGGGACATGGTTGTTCCTATAATAGGGTTGATCTTGGGTCTAAGAAACATTTTTTTTATAAAGGACATTATCGGGGAGGACCTAAACCATTTTTCATCCCAATGGAACAATATTGAGGCCATATGGATGGAAAAAAAAGATAAATGGAATGATTCAAGTAAGTATGTCCCTTCTCCTTCACATAGTATGGTTTCTTCTGCATCTCCTTTGGGTATCCAGTCTCTTGGTGAGGCAGTTGGTTTGGGTATTGGTTTTTCATCCATGATGGATTCTAATCATGTTTCTTTGGATTGTTGGCCTTCAATTGATCCCATTGTTGACCTATCAAATGAACCTGATATTGTAATAACCCAGGTTGATCCCCAGTTGTAATTGTACAAATATTTTATGGGTTGTCCAACAAGGATATTATAGGCCAATGTGACTATGTGATAATTAGGTTAGAGAACCTAGATGCCAAAGGACAGTGAAACTATTATTTTAATATGTAAACACTCATACTATTAATAATATACATCATTGTTGAAGATCAACCCAACAAAAGAGATGGGGGGATAAACTCCACTAGAAAGGGAAAAGAGGGCTAAGAGATTAGGAAAGGGCTAAGCTAAGGGGGATTAAGCCCAATGGAATACTATATTAATATTCATCAAAGATAAAATTAAGGATATAAATATATCCTAAGTTTATTAAGTGGGGACAAGTGAATTTATTTAGTGCCATGTGTCATAAAAGGCACATGCATATATAAGAGAGATATTTAGTGTAATTGGAATAAATAATTCATTCATCATTTTTACCAGGGAAGTGGCCTCTACAACCATACTTGTACATGGGATATATTCATATCTAGTGACTGGAAGAAGTAGGTTKTCATGCTCATGGTCAAAGAAGAAAATTGCTAGGCTTGTGATCAAAGAAATGGGTTGTCAGGATTGTGTTCAAATAACCGAGTTGTCAGGCCCGTGGTCGAAGAAATGAGTTTTCAATCCCATGAGCATTCTCTCTAGGTGAGAGAACTGTTGGGAATTCATTCCAAATGTGCCAATAAATGGCTACTTGGATATGAGACTCCATGTGTGGCCTATTTTTGAAGTCCTGGAAGGGAAGTGGGGAAACCAAATCACTGTTGAGTAGAGAAGGGGAACATTTCCTTAGGTGGGACAACCATGTGCAGGATGAGGGATTGTAGGCTAGCTGCTAGAGTTGGCACCTAATATTGAGAATTGTTGTTGTTTGATAGACCTTAGACTGGATTATGAATTCCTTCTCCCTAGTAGATTTTATCCCCATCTTAGGGGTGATCCACTATTGATATTATGCATAGTGCGGTCTATGGCTCAAAGGAACGTGGAATTTTTGCATGCAATTGGTATTTAACACAAAATATAAGTGTCTTTATGTGTTTGTGTAAATGTTATGTTATGAATTATAATGTTCTTTTATGATTTTTTTTCTATTTATGTGTATGAATTATTTCTTTTGTATATTTTTATTATTTCTCTTAACTATGTTCATATGCAAAACATATCAATAAATTTAGTTGTATAAGAATTCAAAATTTTGATGTGGAATTTCCCAACATGGAATTGGGGATGTTACAACGTGGTATCAGAGCCCAGTTTCCAACATTGATTCTACATTGACTGAATCAATAGAGCACATAAATGAAATTTGTAGAGTAAGAATGAAAATTGGTTGACAAAATGTTAGAATGAGTATGTCTATAAATTGTTCAACAAAACTATTATAGTGAAATTGGAAAAACATTTAGTGGTATATGGCATCAGAAAACCCAGGAATTAAAATCCCCAATTTTTAATTTCATATTGAAGATATTTGGAGCTGGATATAGACGAATTTTGAATTATAGTACCACGATGGTGGAAATCGAAAAAAATCCCCCAATTCGGTAATAAATTTGAATAAGATTCATACCTAGGAATGTCAACCAATAGAGAAAAGAAGAATTTTTTTGTAGCAGAGGTTGAAGTGACATTTATTTGGATGAAATGGTTGAAATTATAAATTTTCAGAAGCAACCATGGTGAAATTAGATGAAATTGGGGGAAAAGCCCTAAATTCCTGCAACTAAAAAATGGTAAATTCGAAGTGAAAGAGTTGAATTTGAAAAAAATAGGACAAATTTAAATGTATAGGGATTGAATAGGTTGTATTGATATTAATTATATGTTTCTAATGGTAGTTGAAGAAATAGAATTTGAAATTATGTATTTTGAGCATTTTGGAAATTTTTGAAAATAAGTGAAATTGGAAAAATTGGAAACTTTTTGTACTTCTACGTATGTATGACATGGAAGGTATGTGTCAAATGAAATGGAATGGTAGTGAAGTGTACTTACATGGTGGAAGGTACAAGGTGTCATTGTAATGTGCGAGTTTCCATGAGAACTGTTGCCACATATGCATTGTCATCCTACCCTGCGGAACCCCAAGCATGGAACACACAATAACCCTATGTTGATTTCAGGGGAGTTGAAAGGGGTTAGAATAACCTAAGGAAGAGGGGCCTAAATAAATGGTTATGAAAAACATTTCCTCCACCCTAACCATGCTTAGGTATTTCGACCCCTCCCCATGGTGTTAAAATTTAGTGGGGCAGGGAGGGATGAAATGTAACGTGGATCATCGATCCCTTCTGTGACCCATCAAATGATGACCGTTGGATTCCACCAACATGAATCTTCGCATGTTGAGGTGTATGAGTGTGGTATGGGGCTTTCCCATCACCAAAACAAAATATGCAAGTTTCTCATAGGCAGCCAAAGGTCAATGGGACCTGGATTATAAAATTAAGTGAGTGCAAGTGAAGGGGGAAAGAGAAGGAATAAGAGGTAAGAGGTTGACAATGTATTCCCAAGTGTCCAAGGGAGATAACATGGTATCCTTCGATGGGTGCCTGGTGGACTTGGGTGCCACATCACTATCCCTGTCAACATAAGGTGGCTAAAATTAGTAGAAATTAATATATATTTCTTGAAAATTTTGGTGTTTTTGAGGTCATCTTTTTGCAAGGAATTTTTTAGGCCCTAAACAATGTTTTTAGCCACTAAAAAACCAAAATAATAGAGTGTACAATGTTACACTATGTGTTTGCAGATCAAATGAAAGAGCTTGTAGAGAGCTTTCTAGTTGTGTAAACCATTCATCAAACAAAGATTTTATGAGGAAGATACATGCCAAATAATGAAGGGTAAATTTTAAGACCCAGTTAATTTTTGAGGGCCATAACTCCTGTTCAGGAATCATATGTCAGAAAATTGACTTAGGTTGATGGAAAATTGGTCTGTACTGTTGGTTTTCATTTATGTCAACCCTTGGAGAGTGATATTGTAGATTGATGTCAACCCTTAGTGATTCATGTCAACCTTTGGAGAACTATGGTAGAGATTTCCAGTAGCACAAAGGCATGGGTAAGGGACATGAGCCTATTTGAGGTATAAATCCATGAATATAAGTGAATCTACAGGTAATACTATTCTGTATGGATAGAGTATGTCATGCCATTTCCTATGATATGTGGAACATCACATAACTCCTCACGGTTAGAGATTTATGGCCATATGAAGTTAGATAACCATCATGAGTTATCTAGAATCCCCTAAAAGGTCAAAGAAGTCAATTATTCTAGAAGCTCCTAGAAGAAGTGTACTAGTCAAATTTATGGTAACTAGGATTTAATCATGGGTATATTTGTTTCATTAAGAGGGGGGGTGAATTAGTTGTTACCGTGCTTAAAAAATTATGCCCATTTTAAACACATTACAAAACACTCAATGATGATCACAACAATTTTGGGAAGTAAGCAATAGAGTATTCAACATCAATCACACACATGAAATACAAAGAGAATGATATTCTTGAGGACACCCATAAATGTAGAAAACCTCTTCTTACTGAAATGATAAGTAGTCTTTATTTTCTGTACATTATCATTCTTATGAGAACCAACTCCTTTTGAGGCTACCACCTCTATTTTACAAGAAACAACTTGATGAGAGCACCAATTATCTAGTTTCTCTAGCACCCACTAGAAGGAAGCACTAACTCCCTAAGTGTTCCAACACCAACTGGATGGAAGCACCAACTTCCAGTCACACAGACACCAACCTGTATAACATAGAACAATATTTCTCTCTTGCACCACCCTACCACCCTCATTTTTCTGTATGAAACAAGATAGAAGCTACGAATCCCTGTGTTCAAGCACCCACTTGAAACTCTGAGGACAATAGTCCTCCCTAGAATGTCCCTACCATCCTGAGATATAAATCTTTGTTACTGAAATTTATTACAGTGATATAGTATTTATCAATGGATTACCAGTCTCATCATTATTCTGCTACACTAGTCTACTCTACTTGCATTAGTGTCTTCCTTCTTGCATATTCCTGTTCTTAAGTTCTCATACAATTTGTTGTTTTCACCATTTCTTCTTTGTCTAGCTTATGTTCTTCATCTCTGCATTTTCTCCCTCAGTTCATTCTGTAAGCTTCATTGCTTATAGTTCTACTACTTTTTACAGAGAAACAAAAAACTCTCTCTATCACAACATTTTTATTTTATTCCTTCTCTCATCATCCATTACTCTTCGCATCTCCAACGCTCAAGTCAGGAATCTAAAAAATTCTCAAGAATCATGATTCCAATGCTTGGGAACAATGATTCAACCGCTCAGGAAAAATGATTCCAATACCCCATAACAATGATTCAGTTAGTGTAATTGAAACATAACTGATCAAGAAACCTCGAAGTGAAACAACAACCCTTCGATCAGATTTTCTACTTAATCTGTGTCATTGGATTATACACACAAAGGATTTTTGATCCATAGATCTTTGCAAACTTTACCTACATGAACAAGCACTAGGTGCAACGTTCCTCTCCACATGACCATTGGCTGTGACCACTCGCCAATCCAAAAAGGCACTTCATGACTTCACACATCGGATATGTTGCTACGAGTCACCTATATTCTCCCAACTCGCGATCTCTAAAGTGGATCCTAGCAACACTATCTCCTTCCCTTGTTTTTTGTTTATGTGACCTTGGTTGTGACAAGGGGCCAAGCAAAAGGGTGCTTCATGTTTCGTGAACTCATGAACTTCATCGTGACTAATCAATGGTCCATGATCCTCAGTGATCCGATGGTCTAGATCTCACCTTCATGAATCATGATTTTACGAGTTTCACGTTTCGAGTCTTGTCTGATCGACGACTCATGACATTCCTTGATCAATGGATGCAGTCACCTTCTTTGCACTTCAAGATTTCATGACTCATGATGTCGAAGGTTAGATCACCTCCCTTCTTTTGATTCCCTAACTTGCACTTGCATCATATCTATGGCCCACAATATCCCTGTGATCCAATGATCAAGATCTCCTCTTCGTGTTTTTAAAATATGTGCTTCGCAATGTAAAAAGTTGACTCACCTCCCTTCTTCTGAATCCTGAACTTGTGCTTAGCAAGCACTAGCTCCGTTCTCTATATGACCTTGGGGGATGATCTCATGTGACCATGCAATTGCAGGCATGTCCAAAGGTGGTTTGAAATCCAACTAATTTTCACCCCACAATTTACCTTAAGCCTCCACATGTCCTTTCTCAAAACCATGGTTTCGATTACGGACTGCTCAAGAAAAATTAAGACCCGAGCATTTTCTGGCCCCACAATTGAGCATGACTATTGATATAGAATCCCAATTTGCGAATCAGTGCAATGTTGATCGATGACCCATGGCATTCCTTGATCCAATGGTCTATATCTATTCTCGATCCAATGGTATGGATCTCATTGGGACTTCACATTTTGCAATGTCCAAAGTTAGTACTTATTTTCTTTCATTTCCAAATTTTTTATTCTCTACTTCTTCTTTGCACTTCCAAATGATTAAGGTGTGTGCACCTTACCTGGATCCAACGACTGTTGATCGCACATGCTAATATCTAACGACTGAGATATATTTTCCTCGATGCTCGTTCCCCATTGTATGGGCTCTCATCTGACATTCCAGATTCTTCAAAGTGCTCGATTCAATGGCCATTGTTTCTCCTCCTTCTAATCTTACGGTTTTCCTTCAAACATTTGATTCCTTCTACAAACTCACAAATTCTAAGGAATCCCACGCATGCTCCTTCCAGCCTTAATGATAACCTCTGGCTATCTAAAAAATCCAACTTTGTGTCCTATGCTCGTCCTCTTGAGACTGTAGACAATAATTTATCATGGTCCTATCATTCCCAATGATATCATTGTTTCTTTCCTATTTGTCGTCATCGTTGCCAATATTCCATCATCATTGTTGTTCTTGCTATCAATGACAAGCACACTCTACATGTAAGCATGCCATCGTTGTTTTTTTTCTTTACTATAAACATGCCATCTTCGTTGTTGTTTTTTCCATTAATGACAAGGAAAATCTACATGTAAATATGCCAACAATCTCACCCTATGGCATTGATGGAAACCTTGAAAGAGTGCACTGTTCTACTTAAGCCTCCAACTGTAGCATCCATACCACACATTTTCTCCCCCTTTGACATCAATGTCAAAGAAAACATGCTCCCCCTGAGCTGTTGTAGTACTTTTAGGAGGTATCAGATATTCGATCAATACATACTCCCCCTGAAAAGATGGACTCTCTTAGGTGAGAGAAGGGATGACACCCAGATTGTAACGAAGATATTCAAATGGTGTCTTGGCTAGGGGTTTAGTAAATTTGTCTACAGTTTGTTCTGTGGAAGGAAAATAGTTCAACTGAACAACTCTATTTGTAACCTTCTCTTTGAGAAAATGATAGCTTATTGGTATATGCTTCATATTTGAATGGAGAATAGGATTCTTGGAGATAGTAATGGCACTGGTGTTATCACAATTATGTGGAATTGGATTACTATAAGTTATCTTCAAATCTGCAAGACTTTGTATCATCCATAAAATCTGAGTGCAGCAAGTAGAAACAACAATGTACTTTTCCTCTGTAGTTGATAATGAAATGGATCCCTACTTCTTAATAAACCATGCTACTAACAAATCACCTAAGAATAATTCACCTCCACTAGTGCTCTTTCTCTCATCCAAACAGTTTGCCCAATCAACATCTGAATATGCAGTTAATTGAAATTTTTTATTTCTAGGATACGAGAGACCATAAGTCATTATACCCTTCAATATTTGAATATCCTTTTGATAGTTGTGAAATGACTTTGTTTAGGAGAAGACTGATAATTACCTACTATTCCAACAACCTACATTATATTAGGATGGGATGTTGTGATGTACATAACATTGGCTATCATTGATCGATATGTTCTTTGATCAACATCAGGTGAAATCTCATATTTATTGATCTTGCAACCAACCACCATATGTGTGCTCATAGGTGTAGAATCTTCCATCTAAAACCTCTTTAACATCTCTTTCAAATAATTTTTGTTGAGAGATAAATATCCCTGCAGAATTCTGATTGATTCGTAAACCAAGAAAATATGAAAGTTCTCCTATCATGGACATATAAAACTTAGTCTCCATTGAATTAGAAAACCACTAAACTAAAGGGTCATTAGTGCATCCAAAAATAATGTCATCTACATAAACCAAAACAACTAATAAATCATCATATTCAGACTTAATGTACATATTATTGTCAACATTACCTTTCTTGAACTCTTTGTCCTGTAGGAATTTGTCCAATCTAAAATACCAGGCTCATGGTTCTTGTTTCAATCCATATAATGCCCTTTTCAACTTACAAACATATTCAGGATTATCTGTTAGTGAAAAACCTTCAGGTTTATCCACATATACTTCTTCTTCTATATCTCCATTAAGAAATGTTGACTTAACATCCATATGATATGCTTTAAAGTTATTATGATATGCATAGGCAAGAAATATTTTGATTGCTTCCAATCTTGCCACTGGTGCAAAGGTTTCATCAAAATCTTGTCCTTCAACTTGTGCATACCCCTTACAGACGAATATGGCTTTATTATTAACAATTTTTCCTTGTTCATTCCTTTTATTCTTAAACACCCATTTGGAGCCAATTACATTCTCATCTGCAGGTCTAGGAACAAGCTCCCAAGTATTGTTCTTCTCAATCTGATCAAGTTTCTCATTCATTGATTTTAACCAGTTTACATCTTCACTAGCTTCACTAAAGTTCTTGGATTCCACCATGGATATGAAGGCTATATGTGATTTCTCGGTGTCTTTGATTATCCTTCCCTTGGTTTGTACACCTTTGTCTTTCTCACCAATTATCTGACTTGCAGGATGATTCTTTTTGAGTAATTCTGGAGGGAGGATTTGATGTTGTCTGTTGATTTGAGTCAGCCTGAGTATTTGTATCTTCATCTAATTCAGTCTCTTATTTTTTTTATTTTTGGACCTGTTCATATTCAACTTCAACTATACCCTCCATTGTTGATTCAACACTGTTTACATCTTGTGCCAAGATTTCTTCATCAACTTTTATGTCAATACAATCAACCAATTTATGGAGCCTCTTATTATAACATCTGTATCCTTTATTGTTTATAGCATACCCTAGGAGGATACCTTCATCATCCCTATCATCATATGTTCCAATATTTTCATCATTATTTTTGATATAACACTTACCCCCAAAGACTTTAAAATGCTTGATTGAAGCAGGTCTTCCAAACCATAGTTCATAAGGAGTCTTGTCACTTTGTGGCCTGAGATGATATTTGTTAAGAATATGTATAGCTGTATGAATTTATTCTACCCAATATGTCTGAGAAATATTCCATTCATTCATCATTAATATTGCCATCTGCTGGACTGGTCTATTATGCCTCTCAAATACTCCATTTTGTTGTGGATTCCTTGGAACAGTATACTCTCTTTTGATCCCATGTTTATCACAAAACTCTTTGAAGTCTCCTAAACTAAACTCTCCTCCTCTATCAGACATTACTACTTTCAATCTTTTTCCTGTTTGATTCTCAGTTAGAGCCTTAAACACTTTGAATTTTTCAAATGCTTCAGATTTTTCTTTCATAAAGGCAACCATGTAAGTCTAGAATAATTATCAATAATCAACGTGAAACAATTTTATTTTCATGTACCTTGTTTCCCTTATGGTCCACATAAATCCATATGTACTAACTAAAGAGGTTTCTCTATTGATAAAAAATTCTTAGATTTAAACTGTGTTCGAGTGATCTTTCTTATTTGGAAAGGTTTGCATATAGAATCATATGGATTTGATATTTTTGGAAGATCTTTTACCACCCCACTATTTCTAAGTTTGATTAAATGATCAAAATTTAGGTGTCCAAGTCTCATATGCCATAACCAGCTTTCATCGTACTTACTTAACTGAAATTCTTCTTTTTTTTCTTTCAAAACATAGACATTGTTTTATGTTCTTATGCCTTTTGCAATCATTTGTCCTAAATTCATAGATTGTATTTTACAATCTTTAGAAGTGAAAACAACTTTACAAAATCTATCACACATTTGACTTACACTGAGAAAATTATGTTTCAGCCCATCTACAAGAAGAAGATCCTGGGATTTTCCTTTACCATTACTCAAACTCACCATCCATTTACCCTTGATTTTACTTGGTTCATCATTTCCAAAGGTTACATTTCCTGTTTTGATTTTACTTATAGACAAAAACTTATCCTTGTCTCCAATCATGTTCATGGAACATCCACTATCTATATACCAGGGGTCTTTTTGTTTTTGAGATGAAAGTACTAGACCACATTTTTCACTATCATTCTTTTTCCATGTGCTGGCATTTCTAGCTAAGGGTTTTATCCTTAGATCTGCCTTGTAATTCTTCAGATGGAAATTTGCAACTTTGTGGCTGAAGGTATGACATTTATAACATTATATTTCATTTTTCAATAGGTCAAAGTGATTGGGATACGTTGTATACTCATTGGATGCTTAGTTCTATGTTGCAAATATTGTTTATTTCTTGACCTCCTCAGTTGCATGTCTCTAAACTTAATTTGACAATTTGCAATCTTATGACCAAAATTAGAGCAGTAAAAACAACAACCATGGAAGAAATTTTGGTACCTGAAGGATGGCCTTCCTCTTGGAATTTGTTTCTCCATCTTCTGATATCTTTGATTTTGATCAGGGATCATATTGTCTTTATTAGCTTTTGGTGGCAGAGTACTCACATGGTCTGATTGCCTACTGACTTGGAACTTGATCATCTTTACTGGCTCTTTTCTTTATGTCTATTTTCTTCTTGAACCACTTACATAGCCTAAACTAGTCTTCAACAAAGGAGATCTTTGTTTTCTGAAAATGTCATTTAGTTTTGTTGAGGCTTTAATGCTTGGAAGATTTTGGAGATAGAATGCTTTAAACTTCTCCATCTCTTTGCTGGTTTTTACTACTTATTCTTCCAAGGCTTCACATGTTTCCTTCTTCTCTCATAACTGTTGTTTCAAAGTGTCCTCTATTTTATTTTCCTCTTCTAACTCCACTTTTACAAGGGTAAAGTCTTCATCAGGTTTTTTACCATTCTTTTCAAACTGCATCAACAATTGTTTTTGTTTTCTCTTCTTAAGTCTGAGTCTGTCAATCTCTTCTAAAGAACTGATTAGTTCACCTTCCATATCAACCACGACTTATTCATCATTAACATCACTTCCTGTGATTTTATTATCATAATCCTCTTTAGACATAAGCATAAAGTCATTAACCTTATCTTCATAGGAAGAGTCACTATCTGTGTCTTCTGAAGGGTCATCATTGTTTACACATAAACTTTTCTTTTTACCAAATATCTTAGATTTGTAGTTCTCTTCACCTTCGGAGTTCTAGTCCTTCTTCTTGTGTGAAAACTTAGATACAAAGTGACCTATCTTTCCACAATAAAATTATTTTAAGGGAAACTTCCCTTGGTATTTACTTGATCCTTTCTTTAGTCTTCTCACAATGTTTTATTCAATTTCATCACACTCAGAGTCCTCATTCTTATATTCTTTAAATGATGCTTCTCTAGATGTGGGTTTATCTTTACTAATCCTCATTTCACAAGTAGTTAGAGTTCCTAGAAGTTGATCAATAGACAAAATCTTAAGATCGTTTAGTTTTTCTATTGCAGGAACTTTTGGATTAAATCTATTAGGTAGAGATCTTAAAATATTTTGAACTAAAAATGTGTCTTCAATCTTCTCACCAAGAGTCTTCATGAAATTCATAAGCTCCTCAAATCTTAATAAATATTTATTGATTGTTTCATCCGCATTCATCTTTATTTGTTCAAATTTCAATCTATATGTCTCAAGTTTGGCATCTTTTACTTTCTCATTTCCTTCATAATTGCTAATGAGTTTATCCCACATCCCTTTGGAAGAATCAATATGCATTACCTTTACAAATTCAAATTCAACAAGCCCACTCAATATAACATTCATTTTCTTTGCATTGAAGCTAAATTCTAACTTATCATCTTTGGAAGATAGCACAACAGGTTTTATATATCCAGTCTCTACAACATCCCAAACATCATCACCTAAGTCCATAATGTATGTTCTCATTCTAACCTTCCAGAAAGAAAAAAAATTTCCCTCAAACATAGGAGGCTTATTGGCTGAAGTTCCTTCATGACTTGTCATGTTTAAGCTTACTGATCTACCTTTAGCTAAAAGGAACCCACTCTAATACCAATTGTTTCACAACTGAGAGGGGGGGTGAATCAATTGTTCCTATGATTAACAAATTATGCCCATTTTAAACTCATTATAAAACACTCAATGATGATTAGAAAAATTTAGGGAAGTAAGCGATAGAGTATTCAACATCAATCACACACGTGAAATACACAGAGATATATATGCATGAGGAAACCCGTAAAGGGAGAAAAACTCTTCTTATTGATATGATAAGTAGTCTTTATTTTTTGTACATTATCATTCTTATGAGCACCAACTCCTTTTGAGGCTACCACCTTTGTTTTACAAGAAAAAACTTGTCGAGAGCACTAATTATATGGTTTCTCTAACACCCACTAGAAGGAAGCACCCACGCCCTAAGTGTGCCAACACCAACTGAACGGAAGCACCAACTTCCAGCCATAGAGGCACCAACCTGTATAATAGAGAACAATAGTTCTCCCTTGTACCACCCTACCACCCTGGTTTTTCTGGCTGCAACCAGATGGAAGATACAACTCCCTGTGTTCAAGCACCCACTTGGAACTACGAGGAAAACAATCCTCCCTAGCACCTCCTTACCACCCTGAGATATAAATCTTTATTACTGAAATTTATTACAGTGATACAATATTTATCAATGGCTTACCAGTCTCATCATTGTTCTACTACACTAGTCTACTTTGCCTACATCAGTGTCTTCCTCCTCGCATATTCTTGCGATTAAGTTCTTGTACAGTCTGATGTTTCCACAACTTTTTCTCTATCCATCTTATGTTCTTCATCTCTGCATTTTCTCCTTCGTTTCATGTTGTAAGCTTCATTGCTTACAGTTCGACTAATTTTTTCAGAGAAAAAACAACCTCTCTCTGTCACGGAATTTTTCTTTTATTCCTGATCTCATCATCCATTACCCTCCACATCTATAATGCTCAAGTCGATAATCTCAAAAATGCTCAGGAATCATAATTCCAATGCTCAGGAACAATGATTCAACTGCTTTGGAACAATGATTCCAATGCCCCAGAACAATGATTCAGTTACTGTAACTGAATCGTAACTGATCAAGAAATATCAAAGTGAAACATCAACCCTTCAATCAAATTGTCGATTTAATCTGTGTCATTGGATTATACATGCATATGATTTTTGATCCATAGATCCTTGCAAACTTTACCTGTGTGAGCAAGCACTAGGTGCAATGTTCCTCTCCACATGACCACTGTCTGTGACCACTCACCAATCCAAAAAGGTTCTTCGTGAATTTTCACATCAGAAATGTTGCTCTGAGTAACCTAAATTCTCCCAACTTGTGATCTCCAAGGTGGAGTCTAGCAACGCTAGCTCCTTCCCTTATTTTTTTTTTGATGTGACCTTGGCTATGGCTAGGGGCCAAGAAAAAGGGTTTTTCATGTTTCAAAAACTAGTGAACTTCGTTGTGCCTGATCAATGGTCCATGATCCTCAGTGATTCGATGATCTAGATCTCACTTTCACGAATCAATATTTCACGAGTTTCACATTTTGAGTCATGTCCAATCAATGGCTCATGACATTCCTCAATCAATGGTTGTGATCACCTTCTTCTCACTTTGAGATTTTGTGACTCACGATGTTGGGGGTTAGAGCAGCTCCCTTCTTCAAATTCCCGAACTTGTGCTTGCGTCATATCGACGGTCCATAATCTCCCTATGATCCAACGATCAAGAGTTCCTGTTCATGTTACACAACTACATGCTTCGCGATGTCAAAATTTGGCTCACCTCCCTACTTCTGATTCCTGAACTTGTGCTTAGCGAGCACTAGATCCATTCTCAATATGAACTTGGGGGATGATCTCATGTGACCATGTGATTATGGGCGCATCCAAAGGTGGTTTGAAATAAAACTACTTTTCAGCCTGCAATTTACCTCAAGCCTCCACGTGTCCTTTCTCCAAAACCATGGTTTCAATTGCGGCCCGCTCAAGAAAAATTAAGACCCAAGAATGTTCTATCCTCGAAATTGAGCATGAACATTGATCTACAATATCGATTTGCAAATCAATGCAATGTTGATCGATGACCCACAAATTTCCTCTATCCAATGGTCAAGATATATCCTCGATCCAATGGTCCAGATCTCATCRGGACTTCATGTTTTGAGATGTCGAAAGTTAGTACTTCCTTTCTTTCATTTCCCTATTTTTGATTCTCCACCTTTTCTTTGCACTTACAAATGATTAAGGTGCATGCACCTTACCTAGATCCAATGACAGTTGATCCTTYACACTTACATCTAACGAATGGAATCTGTTCTCCTCGGGCCTCGTTCCTCATTGTATGGGCTCTAATATGAAGGTCCAAATTCTTCACAGTGCTCGATCCAACGGCCACTTTTTCTCCTCCTCCTGATCTTACTCTTTCCCTTATGAGCTTTGATTCCTTAAGAAAAATCACAGAGTCTAAGGAATCTTTCACATTCTCCTTGTGACCTTCATGATAACCTCTAGCTATCTAAAAACTCCAACTCTGTGCCATGTGCTCATCCTCCTGAGCTTGTAGACAACAATTTCTCATGGTCTCGTCATTCCCGATGCTATCATTGTTTCTTTCTAGTTTGTCTTCATTGTTGCCAATATTCCATCGTCGTTGTTGTTCTTGCTATTAATGACAATCACACTCTTCTTGTAAACATGCCATCGTTACTATTATTCTTTCATGTAAACATGCCATCATTGTTGTTATTCTTGCCATCAATGACAAGCACACTCTACCTATAAACATGCCAACAAATTACAAGTTAGATATTTCAATTTCCTTTATGAACATTGATGATGTGGGACTTACCATCCTTTATTAATCAGTATTGGTTTGATATATGCATGAATATGTCATCCCTCATATACATGTAGGAGCTTCCAAAAAATACTCCATCTACGTTAATGGGTACCACATCAAATTCCACATCATCAAAAAAATCAACACTTGCAACAAATTTAATATTACATTGTTTCATTACCTTGATATTTGCATCCTTGTTTACACATCCTAATGGATATGGGATAGGATTTTCATGAACCTCCAATCCAAGATAAATGACCATATCTTCTACTATGTGATTATCATGTCAGCCAAAGTCGAACATGGTGTCTATTTTGGTCTTCTTGATCTGAATCTTGATGTGGGAGAGTTTGGTCATCTCCTTCTCTTCCTAGTGATAAAGGATTCTCAAATTCACCTCCTTATACACTAATGTCTAGACAATCTTCTCATCCACAATGGAGCTTATTTCAACATGATTGCTCAAACATGTGTCTAGAATATTATTTTTCTTTGCATCCTTCTTGTGGTTCTTCAAGTTCAAATATGGATGTAGTTTCCATCACTTTTCCTCAATATTCCCATCAATATTGCAATGGTTACAATGGTTTCCATGATACTTTCACTAGTTTGTAGTGGCTTTCATCCTCTTATCCTTTCCCTCTTTCCACTTCTTCTTCACCTTATAATATTTTTGATGCTCTTTTGTCTTGGAACCCCTTCACTACCCTTTCTTGTGGCATATGTTTTCTAGATATTGTGCCTATAAACATGCATCATCCATTGTCCTTGGATTGAAAAACATCACTTTCTTTTGAAATCACTATGTAGACCACCTAGACACTTTAGGAGTAAATCTAGGTTCTTGGAAGATATTCCCAACATGATGGCCATCTTTTTGAACTTGGTGGTGTACTCATGTACACTTTGTCCTTGATTCTTCCTGAAGTGGTGCCACTTGATCTGTTGGTATTGTACATACCCGCTAGGGTAGAATTGGGACTTGATGAGAGTTTTGAAGTCTTCCCACCTAGTTATCAGTCAATCACCCTCGAGCCTAAATGCTTATTGTTGAAATATTGTAACTACAAAGAGTATTCTATTTATTGTTGATGTATTATTCATTAGATCTATCCCCTTTTCTAGATTTATCATGTCGGGCATTGTAAATGACCAAATCCCCTTTTGTGGACCAGTCAAACCCTAATTGTAATAGGATAAATGAGCAATCGAATGCCAGAATATATTAAAGTGGTTATAACCACCCAGAATGAGAAGTCATCCCTACGAGTGAAAAGACACTTTCGTTCACAGCTGGCAGATTGTATAAATAAAGAACACCAGCGCCTCATTTGTTCACTCACTCACTTGTTCATTAGAGCGCAAGTTTGGAGCTGCAGCTGGAGAAGAAGGAAGAGAGAGAGAGGCACATTACTTGGAGAGGAATTTCTACAGTGTTTGTTTTATTCTCTTGGCATTATATTGGCTATCTATATTAAGGAAGTTTTTGTTGGGTTTTCTCACCTATAAGGGTTTCCTAGGATAAATGTTGTGTCTCTTGTGATTGTGTATTTCTGAGTGATCCTGTATATCCTATTGTTATCTAGTGAATTAAAAAGAAACCTAATAACATCTTCAACCTTAACATGGTGTCAGAGCTAAGTTGAAGAGTTTCACAAGAATAAGAAAAACGTCACTGTTGTCATACATGAAAACTATGGATTTTTATTAAAGAAAGTTTTTTTCCTCAAAGTCATCTAGAAAAGTGACCCCTAGCTGATCCACAATCATATCCAAGAGGCTTCTGAGGTCCCAAAAAAAAAGCTCAAAAATGAATGTTCTCGGAATCAGACAAAACCCATTCCATTGCGACTGGCTCGTTGTGGTGATTCCGACCATATATTTACTTTCTCAAATGGATGTGGAATGCAAGAGTTATCACACTCTGATCATTTTTCCAAACAGTTAAAAAGTCAACATGTCAAACTGGAAAAAATTCAATGCTAATGTCAGCATGACATCACCATGCTTATGTAAGAATAGTGACATGTGGAAGCATGACAATAGGGTGACTGGATAGTGATAGGGATCAATAGCATGTTGACACATGACATCAGAGGACAACAAATGGTGGGGTGCCACGTGGTTCAGACATGGGCTGCCAAGTGGAACCCATTGGTTGGACATTAGTTTCATTGCAAAAAATATTGTGGAGTAGTAGGAATTGAACCAATGACCACTCTCAACTAGATA